>CM035435.1:34898889-35028889 GCA_020310875.1 Ceratopteris richardii | reverse complement strand
GTCAAGGAGACCAACGCAAAGGAAAGACTCAGTTTCGAAGGAATCATTCCACTCGATTTTTGCCTCTTCGAGAAAGTTTTCGACCTCTTCCACCTTTTCCAACGAGCAGATGCCTAGATACAGCGGTTTCACAAGCAAAGGTAGTGGGTGAAAATATCTCTGAAGAAGAAGAAGAACTCGCAAAGGGATGTGATTGGGAGTATACTAAATGTGGTGCACTATGGTCTCATGGAGGACACTTTCAGATTGCATGAATCGATAAAAATAGGTCTACTTTTGATAGTGGGTGATGGTGAACTTTTTGCAAAAAACTAGAGCGAGTGCAAGAGATGATAATGCTCAAGAAGGCAAGCTAGATTATTGTGGAGTGATTCAAGATATCTTGAAACTATCCTTTAGGAAGTTTGATTACTTTGTTTTTTATGTGAAATGGTTCAAAGTAGTCACCTGTGGAAGAAACGCAACAGTGAGGCGGGATAAAAGCGGTTTGCTTCAAGTGGACTCCACTAAATTATGGACGGATGAAAGAGATACATTTGTACTTCCCGAACACTATGAGCGAGTTGTTTTTATACCAGATTCGAAAGAACGAGAGTGGCTATTTGTTTTACAAGTCACCCCACATAGTAGACAAATTTGTGAGAACATAGATGTAGAAGAAAGTCCATCGGCAGTGGACTCAAAGATTCGTTCGATAGTCAAGGAGGAAGAGATCATTGTTCGAGAAGAAGAGTTCATTGAAGAATACGAAATACAGGATGAAGCAATAGATGATGATCAGGAAGAAACTAGCATACCAAGTGATTTAGAAGTCGTCAATATAGAGATAGATATTCTCTGTGCATTGGATCTCCAAGAGGATGCTAGAATAGAGGAGTTTTGAATCAAACACTTGTACATACTAATTTTGTTTATTTTTTTGCTAGGTTCTTTTGTAGACTACCATTTCTCTATATTACCTTTATTATCATATGCTGATTATTTGCGTTCTTTTGTTACAGAGCACAATGGGAGACAGTCCTCAAGTCACTCCACATTCCATGATAGAGGAGCAATTCTTAGAGTTCATCTCTCAGGTACCTCCCGCGTATATGGCCGTTGCATCAAAGTATTGGATCGCTCGTGGTAGCACTCCCCCCGGCCTCACTCCTGGCAGCTTCACTCTTGCCAGTCTCACTCCTACCGGTGTCACTCCTGCCGGCGTCACTCGTGTGGGTGGTGCTACTCCTGTCGGAGGTATGTCTCCTAGCTTTATGACTCCACCACGACCATCTTTTCAGCCATCCCCTACTGGCTCTAGTAGTAGACATGTATGTTCGACACCTCAACACGATACAGGTGCTGACCCGTCTCGTAGATCGAGGTTATGCTCTAGAGTAGAAGGTTCTAGGAGTGGATCTATAGGTATGGTGTCACTCTAGCACAATGGTAAGTACCAACGTGAGGAACTCCACCTCATAAATGTCAATCCGTGGAGACGTGAGGACCGGTATGAAGACCAAGAGCAAGTGAAGTGCACAAGTGCGTGAGTGAAAGCACACAAGCATACACACATACACACACACGCGCACAAGGTAAGAGCAAAGAGTGGAACAATGGAAGATCTTCGATTACAAATGAACTCTCTTACAAATGTGAAATCTACAACAAGCTAACCCCTAAAATGAGCTCTCCAGCCCTTTTTATAGTTTTTGAGTGGTTTTGGCCCTGTCGAGACCTAGTGTCCGGCCTAGTTAAAAATTAGGTTCTAGGGCTTATTTGGGGGCTCAAACGGAATCTAAAAATTATGAAAATTTGTAGTATGATACATCTAATACTCCTCAAGCTCAAGGAATCCTTGGCTTGAACAAAATGGAGTTGTAAAAATAGAAAATGGTATTTACAATGATTTTTAGTGATAAAAATCATTATTTTTATAGGGATTTCTTTTGAAAATTTGACATGTGATTCTTGGAGCTCCCTACTTGCTCCTTCTTCTTGTGTGTCCACTTCCTTGATGCGCTTCCATGCTTTGTCCTTGACCTTGAGCTTCAACACTCCCCCCCTCTAGAGTCTGTCGTCCCTGACAGACCCTTGTTGTAGTGGTTGTTCCGTGTAGTGCTTGGAGAGATAGTGTCCATCATGTATCCACAAGGGCGGTCCATCTTCCAATTGTAGCTTGGGAAGATATCTAGTTCCTCATTTTGTCACTGCTACCTTTGTATGTACGTCTTCCTTGTATTCCCACTTGATGGTGTCGTTGTGAGCTTTCAAAAATTGTAAGCTACTTGAAAGAGGTTGTCAATGTTGGGTATGAGCAACTTGCATGGTGGATTGCTTCCTTGCTCTTGTTGTTGTCCCCTTGATGTCCTCTAGTTCTTCCAAAGATGGCTTTCCTCGTTTTCATGTCAAGTACTTGTAACCCATAATGGATGATGGGTCAGTGCATTAGTGCATGGGTTGGACAAGATATGTGCCTTGTGCATGGCCTTGTAATATAGCCCTATGCATGCATACTTGGAAAATGCATTGGAAAAGTTATGGTGCAAGAAGTTGGGTCTTGAGCTAGGTACTCAAGGGTATGCCGACAAAGAGGTTTCCTAATCGACCATGGTTATGTTGTTGTTGAAGCATACAATTCTTACCATGGTGAAAGTTCCGTCGATTGTCACTCTTCATGTTGTATGCCCGTCGTGATGATTGAACACTGGATTGTCTCTCGTGTTGATGGATGTCCGTGTTGATGGTTCTCATCAGAGATTGTTCAAGCATGCACTCCTATCCTATCACTCTCTTTGTTTCTTTTTCTTTTCTTGTCTCTCTTTTTTTTTGTGGAATAAGACAAGAAGAAAGGTGTTAGCATCAATAGAATATTTTACATATGTCAGATGTGTACCATGTGCCTGGGATTCTCAATTGTATCTATGCACGAACGTGTAAGGAGGCCCTGTATTAATGCATACTTTGGAAATGCATGACCTGAATGGTGCAAAAGACAGGGTTATGCCAAAGGCACATGGTTGTTGCTGGTCGAGGCATTTGATGTTACTTGTAGACTTGATGCAATCTTGTTTGGAGGTGTCGATTGAATCTTGCAATGATGTGATCCTCCTTATAGGGATCCATTTGAGAATGGTATGTGGTCCTGTGGAGATAACTTCTAGCCCTTTCATCTTTGGATGGTTGCTAAAATTTGATATCCATCATGGTCGGCTCCTTGGTGTTGTGGAAGCTGCTAGTACTTTTGGCTTCCAAACCCATATCCTTTGTGATTGTCTTTTTATTATCGGCCAGGAGATGAATTCATCTTCTTTTGGTCTCTGCCCGTGGTTTCGACTCTTGCTTCTCCGTGGTGTTTTTGCTGAGATTTTCCTCATGAGGGAGATCAGATGGTTTTGTGCATGTAAGAGTGCCTTGGGTACCCACATTTGTAATCGCTCTTGTTGAGCAGCATCTAATTTCTTTGGCACCCAAATTTGTACGTTAGTATGGTTGGCCTTCATCGATTGATTTGGTACCCAAATTTGTCGAAGACCGTGGGAATGAGCTGGTCCTCGTTTCTTGGTGCTTCTTGGAGCATGGTTGGCTTGCCTCACTGGGAAGGGTTGTGGAAAAGCTGGTGCTTGTTCTCCTTTTCGTACCCAAATCTGCTTCATGCCCTGAGCTTCTTTCTTCTTGAATTCTGTCTGTCTAGTTGATATAGCCGATGTCTTTTTTGCTTGCCTCTTTGGTCGAGTTACACTTGCATTAGTATGTGAAGAAGAAGAGAGGTTTGCTGGCCTTTGAGCTTGTGCTTCCGTAATTGAGTCCTCTTGCTTCCTAGGGTTTTTGACACACACAACATTTTCTTTACTAAGATTAGTTTCGGAAGAACTAAGAGAATGTGTGACCTCTAGATTTGTGAGCATGCAATTGGCTAATTCTAATGTAATACATTGTTCATGTGCCCAAACTTGAAGGATTTGACTTCTTAGGTTCAAGTTGACTGCATGGTCGTAAATCCAACCTTGACCCAAGACAAGTGGCTCTATAATGTCCTCATCATGACATACTAGCATATTGACTTTCATTGGAACATCTTGAAGGTAGATGGGAAGTTCCACCTCGCCCAAACAAGGGGTTTCCACACCTCCCAAACCTATGAGATAGACTTCTATGGGCTTTATGTTCAATTGCAAGTCTTGGTAGTAGGATAGTCTAACTGCACTAGTTGCTGCACCTGAGTCAATCAATGCTCTCACAGTCCTTGCATTCTTCCCTTGTCCTACCGCTATGGTCACAAAAGGATGTCGATCAATTATTTGAGAAGCAATTGCACTTGATGTTTGACACATGGCCATGTGGTATCTTGGGGCCTCTCAATCGAATTCTAGGCCTAGGCATGTTAACTTATTTCTCCTAATGCGTTCTCTAGCCTCTGCTTGTGCTTCTTCTCTAACCCTTAACTCTTCTTCTTTTCGCTTCTTAGTAGTGTTGAGTCTCTGTAGCATATCCTTTGAAAGAGGTTCGTGATATAGCTTGACTCGACAACCACTGATATAGTTGGGCAATATCACCTTCTAGTGTGGCCAATTGAACTGCACCGCTAGTGGAAATTCTATTAATGATCATGGGCCCATATCCTCTTTTTTCCAATTTACGGGCATGTTGCTTTAAACCAAGACTAGTTCTCCCTCTTTCAATCCTTTATCTTTGATATGTGCATCAAAGTATGCCTTTTGTCTTTTCTTTGCAGCATAGATGCTTACGGCCGCTCGTAGCCTTGTCTCACCTAATCGTTCTAATCAAAGATCCTCGAGGATAACTTGTGTCCATTCCAGTCATGCTCTTGTGCTACTTTTAAAGTTGGGATTAGGAAGTCCAACGGTAGCACATCATTTTTTTCGAAGACCATCTGAAATGGGGTGGCATTGAGTACCGTTTTATAGGCATCTCGGTAGGCCCAAACAACATGATGAAGTTGTTTGTCCCAATCAAAGCATTTGTTATTTACTAGTTTTGTCAATACATTACATAGGATCTTGTTTGTGCTCTCAGCTTTTCCGTTAGCTTGTGGATGATAGGGGGCAGACTTCTTATGTATCACCAAGAACTCTTGGAGAAGATTTTCAATTACTTCATTCAAGAAGTGTGTGCCTCTATCACTTACTAACTCTATTGGTAATCCGTATCTCGTGAACACATTCTCAAATAAGAACTTTGTTGTTGTTTGAGCATCATTCTTCGTTGTGGCTTTGACTTCTACCCACTTTGTTAGGTAGTCTGTGGCTACAATATTCTGCATGGGAGTTTCTAGTTGGGGGGTTAATAGGACCTACAAAGTCTATGACCCACTTCGAGAATGCACGTCCTCCTATCATTGGCCTCAAAGGCATCTCATCTTTTCTAATTGGGTACTGGGCAGGTTGGCATGTGTCACATTTCTTCACATAGGTATGTGCATCCATATGAAGAGTGGGCCACCAAAGTCCTGAGAATAGAATAGTCTTAATTACTCGATGAGGACCAAAATGTCTGCCTGCGACACTGCTATGGGCAATTTCTAAGACTTTCAAGTAGTTTGATTCGTGAACGCACAATCTTAAGTAACCATCTTTTCCTCTCCTATATAGGTTGTCTCCTACGAAGGCATAGTCTTTAGCCTCTTGCTCCATGCTTCCTTTCCTTGCCAGACTAGCCTCCTTGGGCAAGGTTCTCGATCTCATGAATTCTACCAATGGAGCACTCCAGTTTGAAATTAATGACACGTGACAAAGGGTGGCATGCTCCACGGGGGGTCTCTCTTTGCACATTGGACAATTCTTAATCCACTCATGAATTTCTTTGTCCACACTAGGCCAATACACTCCTAAGTGTTTCAGATTCTGCAATGTTCGTTGTTTAGAATAGTGACTTCCTAGCAATCCTTCATGGGCTTGTTGCAACCAACTACTATGTTCATCATCCTCGACACAACAAGCTAATAAACCCTCTGTATCTTGTTTGTACATACTTCCTGCCAATATTTGATAGCTTTGTGACCGTACAATTTCATCCTTGTTCGTCTTCACATTCTTGTTTGCAGGTCCGAAGGTTAGGACTGGTACCAACTTATTTGCCCATTTAGGAACAACTTTTAGATTGAACAGATAAGCACCGAGCAATTCATCTAACACTTCTTGCGGTGACTCTCCTGAAGTGATGCGAGAAAGATGATCTGCCCTAAGGTGGGTCTTACCTTTCCTGACAACCACTTCAAAGTCATATTCCATTAGTAAGAGGAACCATCTTACTAGAGGTCCTGTATTGCAAGGTTTATTGACCAAGTATAATAAAGCTTGATGATCAGTGAAAAATTTGAACTTGTTGGCCAACAGATAGTGTCTAAACTTCTTCACAACAAATACCATGCCTAAACCTTCTCTTTCGGTTGTGGTGTAGTTTCGTTCAGCAACATTCAATTGCCTGCTAGCACATGCTATAGGCAAATCTAAATTCCCTTCACTAGTTGGTTGTGACAGCACACATCCTATTGCATAATTGGATGCATCCACGTGTACATGGAATGGCTTATTCCAATCAAGAGTGGTCAGTATTGTGCTAGCACATGCTATAGGCAAATCTAAATTCCCTTCACTAGTTGGTTGTGACAGCACACATCCTATTGCATAATTGGATGCATCCACGTGTACATGGAATGGCTTATTCCAATCAAGAGTGGTCAGTATTGGTGCTGTGCACAAGCGTCTCTTCAGCTCATTGAAGGACTTTTCGCATTCATCATTCCACTCAAAATTTGTCAACAAGGCATAAAGAGGTTTAGCTATGATTGCATACATGTGAATGAACCTATGGTAATATCCACAATCGCCCATGAAGGCTTGTACCTCTTTAACATTCCTTGGCCTCGGCAACTCCGCTATGGCTTTTACCTTGTCCTCATCTATTGATATTCCGTTCTTAGAGACAATGTGACCTAAGATTTTACCTTGACGTACCATGAACACACACTTCTCTGGGTTCACACACACTCGATATTCTCTACACTTGTTGAAGATCTGTCTGAGCTCATTCGCTCTTGGGAATGAGGACATAAATCATCCACATATACTTCTAAGCTCTTTCGCAAGAACGCTTTGAAGACATGGCACATGAGCCGTTGAAAGGTTGCAGGTGTATTGGTGAGGCCAAATGGCATCACCCGAAATGCAAAGATCCCCCACTCATTAGGGGAAAAAATGAACCCTGAATCGGCCTTTTAGATTAAGGGCTGATTAGTGATGGACCAATGAGAAGAGGGTGGTGGCCACAGTCTACTCCCTTAATCACCTAGACTAGGCATAGGCTTCCCTTGTTTCTTTGGGGTCAAAGGTGGTTTGAATGACTAAAAACCACAAGTTCCTCAACAAAAGTGGTTTGATAGGCCTACTGTTTGGATCATAGCCATTGGATGAACTCAAGGATCTAATGGTGCATGTTAAAAGTCAAGAAAAAACTCGGCAGACAATGTGGTCCCTTAGATGTGGTAGAGATCTAACGGTCCATCATGAAACTCTTGCAAAATTGCGCCATTTCGTCTCCATCGTTGGATGAACTTAAAAGAGAATGGTTGGGATTCATTCAGTTTGAATTCGCCGCCGCTTTGAATTACATCCATCCGATCACCTCATGATCTAATGGCTGTGGATCTTTTTTATTTTGAGGATCCCAACATCTAATAACAACCCTTCGATGGTTGCTCCATCCGACGGACGCGATTCGGCCCCGCCACGGAACTGCGCCCCTTATTTTGTCTTCTTTTGCCAGTCCATATACTCTCTCACTTCAGTTAATGCTTACAATTTTGTCTTTTTGTGACAGGCACACTCTCCTCGATCTAAGCCGTCCATGAATATTTGATCCAATGAACAGTAATACCCACGGCTGTTCACTCCTAAAGAGACGTTTTGTCTTCTTCTGACAGAAAAACTATAACAAATCCTAGCCGTTCGCATGAGATTATCCAAGGGATATTATTTCGCACGACTTCATTCAAACTGAGCACATTTTTTGGAGCAAATATTTTATTGCAAAACCACTAGTGGTTTTTTTTCGTGGCCTTAATCCCTGTTTTTTTAGTTTTAATCCCTAAAAATTAGGGATCCTTACAAGGCCCATGCAGGGCTCACTTTCTCCCCTAATGTCTATGGCAAAAGTTGTTTTATGTTGATCTTCTGGGGCAATGGCTACTTGATTCTAACCTGAAAATCCATCAAGGAAGCTATAAACTTCCTTGCCTGCAACATGCTCCAATACATGATCAGTGATTGGAAGTGGATAACTATCTCTTACTATGGCAGCATTAACTTTTTTAAGGTTAATACATACACACAACTTTCCATTCTTCTTGGGTACCACAACAATGGGGGACACCCTTTCTATATGCTCAATCTCATAGATAAATCCAGCTTCAATCAATCTATCAATTTCTTCTTTTATTTTGGCTGCATAAGTGTCATTATATGTGTAGGGCTTTTGTTTGTTGGGCTTGGCATCAACGGTCATGGGGATCGTATGAGAGCAAATTTTTGGATCTACTCCCTTCAAGTCTCTATAGTGCCATGCAAACACGTCCCTGCATTCCCTTAATAGTGCTACCAACTCTACTTCCTCTTCTTTACTTAGGTACTCAACTTCGTATTTTTTGAAATTTTCTGGTACTTCAAACAATGGTTCCTCCTTGTCCTGTTTCACTACTTTTCTCTTCTTTTTCTTTTTACTACCTTCGCTCCCATCCTTTGAATTTACCGTTTTGATGCTTGTGAGAGGTTCTTCTTCTTTTTGTGTAAATACTCCTATGTCTTCTAGATAGTGCTCCTCTGAAATAAAGCAACTATCCATCACAATGGACTCTAGATCAACATCGTTCTATTGTTCTTCTATGAAGTCATGTCCTTAAGATTTCTGCCCAACCATGAGGCTCAAATTCCTCATCTGGAAATATCATCGGCGTATAGCCTGGGTCTCGAACTGGTCAATCTCCTTGAGAAGTTCCATTTTCTCTTGCCTTTAAGAATTTTTCCTCTTCCTTTGCGACCTTGCACATCCACAAATGAGTATCTTCATGCATCCAAGATGTATCACATGAACTTTTATAATGCAGAGAGATTGAATCTTCTTGCTCCTTGTGGATAGGATTCCACTGTAGGGGTGGTACATCTTTGAACATTGGATGAACCCTAACAATTACTACCTAAATTAATCCATATTTTGAAAAATCATATTTATTGCTTAAGTATGTATGTTTAAAGTAGCTCTTTTTGGGTCTTCAAAATACTCAACTTCAGCCATGTTAAGAGTTTCTCCAAAACTTGGATCCTTTGTATTGATTTGAGGCAGAGAGAGAGAGAGAGAGAGAGAGAGAGAGCAGAGAATATATAGTTCTCCATCAATTCATTGATTCCAACTCGCACACAAATTTTCCATGATTTAGACATCGATTTGCCACCCATTTTCTCATTATATAAGCATAGTGTTTTTTGACAATGTAGTTCAATTAATCACATAATTAATCCTCAAGCCTATTACTGAGTCCAGTGACTTAACTACAGCTAAAGAACCAGAGTCCATTCCCGTTTGAATTTCGGCCACTCTTGGAAAACATGATGAACGTTATTCATATGCTAAACACACACACACACACACACATATATGTGTATGTGTGTGTGCGCGCGCGCGTACATACATACATGCTCAGTTGAACTGAATGAATGAAGATCTGTATTTGGAAAATATGTAAAAGAAAATATTTGCATTCCGCCTCCACAAGTAATATGAATTTTAACTCCAATTCGATAACCAGTACTCTCTGTTCACTTAAGATACCATATTTGTCAGCTCAATATGGAAGAAATTACAATCCGGAGATTACGATAAGTTCTTTGAGTGCATTATGAAAATCTGTAAAATGCGTTATGAAGAGTGTCAAATTTGACTTCTGTTGCTACATGCGCTCGAGAAAAGAAGACTATGATAGGCACTACGAGGAATCAACTAGAATATTTTCCATATTTGCACAAATGTAAAAAGAAGGTCTTCTGATATTGCACACATATTGGGAATCATTATATTACAAAGCCACAATTATTGGAATCGAATTCCAAATTGGGGGATTTTAGAATTGAAAGACTCAGTTAGCTCTCTATGTTCAAAATTAATAGAAAAGCTGATGAAGCGCTAAAGGAAACCTATTGAGTGGAAACCTACAAAACAGTGGATCATGAGCTTCTCAAGGTGCTCAAACCTGAGGAAATGTACACAAAAGAGGCTCATTGTCAAAACTGAATGTTATCCATTTAAACATCTACAGATCCAAATAATTTCAATTATGTTGTAGATGCATTGAAATGCTTGTATTACAGATCCAAATAAAGTTAAACATCTACAGATCCATTTAAACATCTACAGATCCAAATAAATTTCAATTATATTGTAGATGCATTTAAATTCTTGTGCATTTAAGAGAGATTATTATCTGTTAATGCGTATGATCAATGGAGTAAGAACCTAGGATCCGAAGCTCAAACAGGAAATTGTGCTATGAGATGCCACTCATAAGAATTGGGAGAGGTTATACATATGCATACATTAATGAGGTCTGTAATCCATTTTGGTTCTTGTTTGAATATTGAAACTCAATCAAGTAATCAATTCAATCATCCTTAACTCCTCCAATGGAAAAATCTTGGTTTCAGTATATTTTGATCCTGATGAATCACAAATTACCCTGGAAACAGAATTCTTGAATTAATCAATAGGACAACTTGTATTTCAAGTTTCAGTGTCTGCCATAATGTATTTCAAATCTCAAGGACCGGATTCTATCATTGTAATGTTATCAAATGACAATGAAAACGATGAACATTGAACTCTCCTTTCCCTTCAAATATGATCTAAGAAGTATGATCTAAGTTATCTAATTATCTTAGAAGTGTTGCTCATAAGAAGTATCTAATTATCTAAGTAGTTATCTAAGTATTTCTCATAAGAAGTATGATCTAAGTTATCTAATTATCTTCAAATAGCAGTACATCCAGTTGATGCTGTATATGAAAATGTGAATATATCAAGCAGTAATTCTCTCCTCATACAAAAAGAACCAGCTTGTTTAATGAGCCCCAGTCCTATTATGCTTTGTTCTTCTCTAAAATCTAATAACTATATTTTAGTGGCTTCTTGGTATCAGTCTGTGTATTCATGAAAGAAAAGTCTAAAGAATATCAAGCTTGAGAATTAATAATATGGGCTGCTGGAAGAAAAAGATACCTGATTTGCACAGGTAACCCTGCTATTTGGATATGGAGAAGCCAAGCTCTACATGCAGAGTAAGGAAGGGAGCGTCTATGAGGCTGTGCACAGAACCAGCTTGTCGAGAGAATCAGCTACAGCTCGCATTTTGGGTCGCTGCTCGGGGGAAGGATTGGTGCATGCCACCGCTAGGTTAAGCAAAGCAGCCATAGCCTCCATTCTGGCAGCTCCCCTGATGGCTGGGTCTACCACACCCTCGAGCCCTCCTTCATCTTCACCTGCCTCTGCTGCCGTTGCTGCCCTTCTCATCCATTCAACTACATCAACGCCCCCCGCGGCCATTTGCAACGCCCGCACCCTCCCGCATATCAGCTCCATCACCACCACACCATAGCCGTATACATCCCACTTTTGCGTCGGCCTCGTGGTGGCCGGCTGCGCTCTCGCCTCCGGCGCCCTGTACATGGATTTTATCCACATTGTAGACGTGCCTGTCTGCGGCCCCGACCAGTCTGGCGCAGCGCCGTATGCTTGAGACATGGGCATTTGGTTGCCTGCGACATCATCGACATTGGCAAACATGGCGAGCCTCGACAGCCCAAAGTCAGCGATGAAGGGATGCATCCCACCGTCCAAGAGGATCTTCGTGGTTGTGATCTCTCCATGGATGTACTTCCTAGGGCTGCACTCATGAAGATATGCCAGACCCCGTGCCACTCCCCTCGCAATGCGAAGTCGTTCTTCCCATGTGAGCGCTCGTGATGACTTCTGTGGATGAGGCCCTGTGAAAGAATCTGCATAAGGTGATTGCACTACTATATACATGAAAAACGCATAACGTTTTTACTCACAGTGCAATGCCGAGGCCAAGCTTCCGTGCGAGATGAATTCGTAAATGAGGAGCTTTTCATCATTAGCCCAGTAGTATGCGAGCATCCTTACCAGGTTAGGATGCCTGAGCTTTCCTATGGCGTGCACCTCTGCTTCAAAATCCTTCCGTTTCTGAGAGCTACCTTCTCCAATCCGCCGCACAACAATAGGCATACCGTTGCCCATGATTACTTTGTAGACAATACCCAATCCACTCTTGCCAAGCACGTACGCAGAAGCTCGGAGGAGTTCATCTATGTCGAAGGAGAAGTCCTTGTCGAGAGCAATGAGTTCCCCCTGCTCTCTTTCCTTATCGGATATGGCGGGGCTGCCCTCAGATTCTTGGGCGCTTTGCGTCTGGAAGCATCTAATTTTGGCTGCATGCATACGGATGTCTTTCCTAGAGCAGCCAGTAAAGAAATCTCTCTTGCGGCAGTCCTTCGTTTTCCAATACACATAGACAATCAAACAAGCTATGAGGGATACAGCAGCGGCATCGCCAACAACGATGGCGACGATGGATCCTGCACTCAGACGAGGTCTTGGGAGAACGGCGCTAGAATTTAGCCTGGTCATTGGCGTCAGCGGAGTGGAGGCCTCTGAGGGAAGGCTTGGGAGGGGTGATAAGAACGGAGTCACTGGGCAGACAATGGTGAGGGGGAACCCACAGAGCCCTGGATTGTACAGAAATGGACCAGGACCTTGCTCCGCCAGGGATCCGTCTTGGGGTATTCTTCCGCTCAGATTGTTATGGCTCAAGTCCAGGCTTACAGTGTAAGGAAGGCTACCGAGACTCAACGGGATTGATCCAGACAACTTGTTGAAAGACAGGTTTAATGTCCCCTGCAATGCTGAGAGCTTCCCAAAATCCTCAGGGATTGAACCAGAAAGCGAGTTTGTGGACAAGTCCAGCTGCTCTAGCGAGGTGAGGCTCATTCCGAAACCCAGGGGAAGTGATCCTGAGAGGAGGTTTCTTGCGAGGACAAGGCTCTGCAAGCTCGTGCACTTTGTCAGGGACGCGGGAATGGGGCCGATGAGTTGATTACTGGATATGTCGAGGACTCTGAGGTTAATCAGCTTGCCAATCTGTGGCGGGAGTGCGCCGGTGATGCGGTTTCCTCCAAGCAGAAGGGTTTGCAGCGAGGTTGCATTGAACAGCTCAACAGGAAGGCTTCCATTGAAAGAATTTCCTTGCAACTTCAGATATTGAAGCGATGATAGAGCTCCAAGTGAGGAGGATATGGTGCCGCTGAGCGTCTTCCCAATGAGTTCCACACCGACGACCTTCCCCGAGGTGTTCCCCAACGATGTCAAGGGTGCGCAGGTTATGCCGCTCCATGCGCATGGCGAATCGTCGCTCGCAGTCCAATCCTTGAGCGCGTTTTGGGGGTCGCCGGTGACGGCATCTCTGAACATCATCAGTGCAGCTCCATCGGCACTCAGAGATAGCACCTTGCTCATTAGCAATGCACATTGAAGGACGATTGCAAGGAATGCACATTGCTGATGTAGTGCTGTTGGACCGCCTGGATCGAGCATCGCATTGAGGACTTGCGTTATCTGCACAGATGCTTTTCAGAGTGAACTTGGAAGGCTACCATAGCAAATCGTTCCCTCGGTGGCTTGAAATGAAGCCTGCGTGCACGTGCCTGTGCTTTGTGTCTGTTCATGCCCGTGTGTGTGTGTGTGAGAGAGAGAGAGAGAGAGAGAGGATCAGCTTTTGAGCTGGTGTGCAGAGTGAAAATTAGGATGGGCATTGGGCAATATGCACACTTCGGACTTCCATTTTAACAGGATTAACTGAAGCAGCGCAAGCCTAGCGACTAGCGCGAATATGGTCAACTGTGCGGAATACATGCAGAGTACTTTCTCGCATCCATTCTGAAGTTCTTCGACAACGTCATATTCCTGTGTTTAGACAAAACTACACTGACGGAGGCAGTGTCGTGAAGTATACACGTGATCATGCTAGAAAGGAAAAACTCTGCCATCTCTTCGCCGAGCAGTGTTCAACATCCACATGTTCAGTTTTATCAGATTCTCCATGTTCAGTTCAGCTGGAGATGATGATGTGCTCCCATGGTGTTCAAGGCTTTAAGCACTCTCAAGGATTTGAGGTAGCCTTGGGATCAGGATTCAGGAACCCATTTCATAAGAGAGTAGATCCAAGATCAAACGCTCCATGTTTAGTTCAGGTGGAGATGAGCATCTGCTCCAAAGATGTTCAAGTTCAGAAACATTCTCAAGGATTTTAGGCAGCCTTTAAACCCTTGTTTGTGAGATAAAGGCTTAGGTGGAGATGAGCATGTGCCCCAAAGATGGTCAAGCCTTGAGGAATTCTCACGGAGTTTAGGTAGCTTCAGACCATAAACACTGCTTGTGAGATGAAGGGGTCAAGCAAGTACTATGCAGATTCATGTTATGCAATTGTACATTCTAAGTTCAAGAGAAATAAGAGAGTAGATCTTAAGGCCAACTCTCCATGTTGAGTTTATGGAGTGCCTATTGATTTCGCCCAGGCCCATCCTTAGGAACTTTGTTTCCATGGGCTAATCATGATTATCAACAATTGCATCTCTTAATTGATCCATGTATATACTCAAAATAGATATGCAGAGTAAAAAAATGGGCACATGTTTGTTTACCTTGATCAAGCTATGGATAGTTTCTTACAGTTGTGAAGCTTGTTCAAGCCTAACAAGGGTTCTCAATCATGCTTCATTTTTCAGCCTGGCTCTTCAAATCTGAGAGTCTCTTTAAACCGTTGCCCATATTTTTTAGTTTAAGTTCAGTTTTATGAAGGCAATAATTAAAAAACAAACATATTCTCCTCTAAGGCCTCGGAAACGAATATCATCTTTACTAAAATCTGTAGATATGATTTTGTTGTCTTCCTATTTAGTTGTTCTTGAGAGGAGAAGTCAACTTGTGTACATAAGTTGAGAAAATAAGTTTTCTCAAGAGGACCTTCTCATGTATGTCACCGCTCTTAAGGAAGAACTCAGAACTTTTGAAGTCCACACTAGAAGAATTCATCCATCTTTCATACCATAAAAGACCAAGAGCAAGCATGAATGATGAGCAAAAGGATCGGATCCTCTTGTTCTCCTTTTGAATTTTCCTTCGAAGGGTGCCCTGACTTGTTTACATTAGTTGAGAAGTCCATCCTTTCCTTGGAAAGTATAACATTTGTGCACCCGGATTAATCCATGCAAGGTCTCTAGATTTTTTATGTGCTTGAATGCTTGATTTAATCTTTGCTATGTTATTTGAAGCTTCTACATCAACATCTTCATTTGGTGATCAACATTTTCTTAAATCTGATGTTAACTTTCTCCGGTGATCATTTGATTGCATCACTATACGAGGTTGGAGATGATCTATGGGAATATAAAGCTCAAAAACTATATTTAGCTCACTTCTTCAAGGTTGAAGCGATTTCAATAAAAGGATATGAGTAGGGTTGAAAGGAAAGAAGTATGGGGGACAATTTAATAAGGTACGCATCATATTGCAATGATACATTTTGATGATTGAACGTTACAAAGTAAAGTGATGGTACCGTGTACGAGGGAAAAATGCACCTTTATAAAAAACCCTTCTCAAGATACGAATCTATGGAAAAATACACCTTTATAGAAAACCCTTCTCAACATAAAATCTATCATAAAGTAGCTTGGACAAGGGTCTATGTAATACAGTTGGTGCTTCTGGACTATTAGCAAAGTTATAAGCTTGGCTTAGTGTTAAGTGTCAAGGATGGGAAGGAAGAGGTCTTGTGTTCAACCCCCATGGATAGCATGGAAAAAGATTTTTGTCCAATTTGCTCTAGAGCCTTCTATAAGCATCCACTCAAGTTAATGTGAGTTATCTTGATCTGTGTACAATTTCAATGGTGAGTATACCTCCCACTAGTAAACTCAAGTGGAAGGTTTTACAGTAGTGGTGTCGGACACACATGTAAAAGTAGCTCTAGCTACTTCAAAGGTCACTATGAGCCAAAGGATCTATATAATAGCAGGTTGGGTGGAGAGTCATGGGTGATTCTCTCTAGCATGGAGACTAGCTGGTTCAAGGGAGGAGGGGGGATGTTATAAAGTAGCTTGGGCAAGGTTCTAAGTTAATGATAACATTAGGTGCTTCTAGATTGTTTGAAAAATTATAAGCATGGATTAGTGGTTAAGTCTCAAGGATGCGAAGGAGAAAGTCTCAGGTTTAATTACCATTGAAGAGTGTGGGAAGAGATGTTTTTCCCTCTAGAGCCTTCTAGAAGCATCCACTCAAGTTAGTGTGAGTTAAATTGAGCTCTATGAGACTTAACTCAAGTGGTGAGTACACCTATCACTAGTGGACTCAAGCGGAAGGTGTTAAAGCAGTGGTGGATAATGCACATGTAAAACTAGCTCCAGTTACTCGAAAGTTCTCTATTAGCCCAAGGATCTTTACAATGGTAGGTTGGGTGGAGATTCATAGGTCATTCTCTCTTGCATAGAGACTAGGTTCTTAACAAAATCCAAAATATGTGAAAAAAGGCTGAAGATTCTTGCATTTGGAAGATTCCATATGCAAAATCAAGCTCACTACATAATTTCTCTCTTGGAAAAAAATTTAGTGAAAGCTTAAACGTTGAATCAACATTACTCATTGAGAGCAAAAAATACACCCTTATGTTGCTTTTCTTGCAAAGGGCATATTTGAAAATATGAACAAATGGAAATCGTGTTGCTTTTCTTGCAAAGGGCATATTTGAAAATATGAACAAATGGAGATCGAGTTCTCGAGATGTCCATAATGTAAGCAGAGCATGCTTTCTTGATAGTAGAGTTAACAAGGAGTTAGATTTAAGATCCATGCATTATAACCGAAGAAGTGGTGGGATGTTTAGCTAAGCTCTTGAATACTAGCGGAGGTAACCATCTTTAGAATATGTAGTGAATTCAGTGGAACTCATCTGAAGCTACCCTATTCTTAAGAGCCATGCAAATCATGTCAAGTACAAGAAAGAATCTTAAATCTACTGAAGGAATATGCATTCAAGTAAAATATGTAGAGCTTTTGAGACATCCGAATGCCTGCAAAGGGTGCAGAATTTCAACTATTAAAGCCTCCATTTAAACAAATAAGGACCACTTGCTACCTAATGAAGTTCTTACCTATATGTAAAATGTTTTTGTAAAGTTTTCAGTGAAATTTCTTGTACTACAACTATACTATTCAAAATATTTTTATGTGAGAACAAAAAAGGATAAAATTAAGTTGCAAGTTGTAGCAAAGTCAAAGAGAGTTTCATTGTTCTTAAAGAGTGTAGATGATGTGGAAATAAAGAAGAGACTCGATTTGTTTCTTTACATGGAAATAAAACATGTCCATACAAAATAGGTCAATAAAACAAGGAAGCTATTTAAAAAGCCTTCAAAGTTTAGGTGAATATTTTGAATAAGGACAAAATTATTTCGACTCATCATAAGGACTTTGAATCCGATTTGAGTCTTTGCTTTGAGCTTTGATTCTAGGTGTGTTGAAGATGGATGAATGTGAGGAGGGTTGTACGATATCTATCAAACTCATATTGATGTGCATGAAAAAGGGTACGTCTATAAATGAGGAAAAAAACATGAACGGCAAGAAGGTTAACGATCCATTCTAAATAAATTGTAGATGGCCGAAGTCTCATTCAGGCAAAATGAGGTGGTTCTTAAAGTTCTAACGACTGGTCATCAAATAGAAAACAAGAGTATGCTGATGTTATGGCATAAAGTTGAACAGGGACTTTGGGCCCATGCAAACATTTCCATAATTAACATAAAACATCCCTAGAGTGCAAGAAAACTTGAAGAGCTTCATAAATTTCCTACTTGTGCCCCTAAACCTCAAAGATTAGAGAACTGTGGACAAGAGACTAGGGTTAAAAGCGATTATCTCTTTGCAATAAGCAACACTTGGACAGGTGAACGTATATCTACCTCAAATTTAAGTTAATGTGACTAGATCAACACAACCTATATGGAAACATTGAGCATAAGAATGATGTGAGCTTTGGAAAATCCCAATCCAACCCCTGCTAGGATCTAATTTCAGAATTCTGTACAACAAAAATAAGAGGTTTGGGATCTAATTTCACAATCGTGTACAACAAAAACTAGAGGTTATTTTGAGATGTTGTAATTTTATTGGAGAGAAAAGTAAATATTAAAAGAAATATGACACAAATTTTTTTTTTTAACAAATATGTTTTCCCTAGGTGGAGATTCACTGAAGGTCTAGTAGTTCTTAGAATAGGTTTTAGTGTAGCACATTTTGTTTTTTTTTTTTTTGTACAAGAACTTTAGACAGCTAGTTTGGGAGGATACCTTGGATTTATTCCTGAACTTAGGCACATTGATTGACATCCATATTCTTATATTATTTTGCCTCTAATAGCCATTCACCATTGATGAGAGGCAACCCACAACCTTGGAAGGCTACCATAGCAAATCGTTCCCTCGGTGGCTTGAAATTTCAGAGTGAAGCTTGTGTGCATGTGCTTGTGCTTTGTGTCTGTTCATGCCCGAGAGAGAGAGAGAGAGAGAGAGAGAGAGAGAGAGAGAGAGAGAGAGAGAAAGAGAATCAGCTTTTGAGGTGCTGTGTAGAGTGAAAATTAGGATGGGCATTGGCCAATATGCACACTTCGAAGTTTCATTTTAACAAGGTTAACTGAACCAGAGCAAGCCTAACGATTAGGGAGAATATGATAAACTCTGAAAAATAGATGTAGAGTACCTTCTCGTGTCCCCCATTCTGAAGTTCTTTGGCAATGTCAATACACTAGCCCCCATTCTACACTGACCGAGGCAGTGTCATGGAGTATACACCTGATCATGTTAGAAAGGGAAAAAATTTGGCATCTCTTCGCTGAGTAGTGTTCAACATCCACATGTTAAGTTTTATCAGACTCTCCATGTTCAGTTCAGCTGGAGATGATGATGTGCCCCCATGGTGTTCAAGGATTTAAGCACAACACTCTCAAGGATTTTGAGTAGCCTTGGGATCAGGATTCAAGAACCCTTTTCATAAGCGAGTAGATCCAAGATCAAACACTCCATGCTTAGTTCAGATGGAGATGAGCATCTACCCCAAAGATGTTTAACTTTAGAAACATTCTCAAGTACTAGGTTGCATTACTAGTTATTCGACAATTCGTTTATTCATGAATAATTATGGAATTTTGTAGTAAGCCATTATTATCCGAACAAATTATTTGGTGTCACGTCAAGTTATTCGGACATGTCGGAATAGTTTTTGCATGAGGATTCCACAGTTTCAAGCCAAAGCGCTTTCCATTGAAACACTTTTCGATCGAAAAGCTTTCAATCAAAAAAATTTTTTATTGAAAAAAATTTGATTGAATAATATTTATATGCATGTATGTGTATTAGTATGTGTATGCATACGAGTGTATAATTGTGAATGAAAAATCTATCGTGATTGTCTGACTCAATATTGATTCTTACTTCACAATAGTATGTGTAAATGTATGTGCATATGATTAGAAATTTAGAATGTATTGTGATTGTCTAATACAACATTGATTCTTACTTCACAATAGTATGTGTAAGTATATGTGCATATGATTAGCAATTTAATTTCTATTGTGATACATTAAATTTATTATTGAAAGATGTAGGTAGATTATGTTTGAGTCAACATTGATTCTTATTTCATAACAGTATATGTATGTGTGTGTTTGGGTATGTGTATGCATATGAGTGTATAATCGTAAATGAAAAATCTATTTTGATTGTGTGACTCAATATTGATTCTTACTTCACAATAGTATGTGTAAGACTATGTGCATATGATTAGGAATTTAAAATATATTGTGATTGTTTGACTCAATATTGACTCCTATTTCACAATTGTATGTGTAAGTATATGTATGTGTAAACATATATGTGTGTATGATTTGTTGGAGAAACAATCACTAATTGGACATATATTTGACGGTCAAATCTTAGGAAGAAAACCCCATGCCTATGTGAAGGGACAAATTCACAAATGTATCATATTTGTAAAGTTAGTTCACTTTAGTTCTAGAAGTTTTTTAAAAGTTACGGGAATGAGAAAATCTATATAAGTTAGTTTGTATCAACTGACGCGAAGAGAGAGAGAGAGAGAGAGAGAGAGAGCGAGAGAGAAGAAGTAGGAGAAGGAGTTCATTTTATACGACTGTGTATAGTCGGGCTTCTCTGAGTGAGAAAGCATCTGTAAAACTTCTGAGTTTTCATAGCTATGAGAAAGAACTGAGTAAAGTTCTGTGTATGAGTCTCTCTCCATCATCTCCATGCTTGCCTACTGTGTGATGAATTCAAAAGTTCAAGTTTTCTGAGCAATTCGATGCCTGGCATCGAATCTTGGCTGATAAGTCATTTTTCATTCTTTGTGTGTTAACTGTTGTTGAATCTTCTAAAAATATGAAGTTTGTGGAGCAACTCGATGCCTGGCATCGAGTTTCAGCATAAAGTGGATGCTCGGCATCGACTTCTAGCATACAAGTGGTCTTCTTCATGTGTGTGTAAAAGAAGCTGTTTCTGGTGCAGAAAAAGGGCCTAAAAAAAGCTCAAAGTCGATGCCCAGCATCGACCTTGACTGAAATTCGATGCTAGGCATCGAATTTTTTATTTTTGGACACCAGGAATACTAAAACAGGCAAAGTTTCCAGTTTTGGAAGGTCATACAGGGTCATCTTGTGAAGGCCATAACTTGAGTTCTAGAGATTCCTTTGATGCATATGATAGCTTGTTGGAAAGCTCTACTCTTCTAGTTTCAGCCTATAAGGTTTCATGGAGAAATAATACTTGAGCTAGGAGAAATTAGCAAAATACTGAAGGTATGTGATTTCGGTGACTAGGAATTTCTGTAGAAGCAAAGTTCTCACTTTAGGCTATCATTTCTCAAAGTTTGGAGTGGCAATGAGTTAATGGTGACCATAGAGGTGTTCTAGTGTCACATTAATTCATTTCTTGTGGTGTTTTATACACCAACAAGTGGTATCAGAGCAGAAAGATTCTCGAGAGCAGAAGACGGCAAATGTACGAGAAGTTTTGTAAAGTTTTCCATTAAAGTTTGAAAGGTGAAGCATTTGAAGACACAAGGCATCAAAAGATTACTTTTGAAGTATTCTCATACACAAAGAACTCCAAAAGGTATTATTCTTTATCCTTTAAGCTCAAAGGTTGCAGCAGAAGGAAAGGAGTATGGCAGATCATATCTCCATTGACAAACTGGACAGAGATAATTACCCCGCATGGGTAATGAGAATGGAAGCCTTACTTATGAGTAAGGATCTCATGGTATATGTAACAGGTGAAGAAGAGAAGCCAGTATTTGAAGATGAAAGCCGACCAAAGAAAGAGGAACTTGATGCTTTAAAGCATTAGCAGAAGAAGGATGCAAGTGCAAAAGCCTACATCTACAATACAATCTCAGATCATTTGCTACCACACATCAGAGGATTGGAATCATCTGAAGATATATGGAATGCATTGGAGTATCATTTCCAAAGCACTACTAAATCACGGAAAGCAAGTCTATGGTCAGAGTTTACAACATTCAAGAAGAAGCCAAGTCAAAGTATTAGTGACTATGTCACTAAGATGAAGGATCTAGCAGATAGTCTTGGATCCATAGATGAAGATGTTGAAGATCACAGATTGATTGCTCAACTACTTGCAGGTTTGAGAGGAGATGAAAGGTGGAAACCTTTTGTCTTATCAACAGAACTTTCATTAAATCATTATGTTCCAGATTTGAATCAATTACTTGGTTTGATGCTCACATATGAGCAAGACTTGAAGGGAGATGGAGATAAAGGACAAAGTTCTGCAATGTACATGAAGAACAAGAAGAAAGGAGATAAAGGTAAAGCAAAGGATGAAGAGGAGTCTAGTTCTCAAGCTTATTATGCAAGAGGTAAAGGTACTGGCAGAGGAAGAGCAAGAGGTTTTGGAAGAGGAAGAGGTAATCAAAATAACAACAAAAAGGCTTGTTGGATCTGTGGATTGAGTAATCATTTGGCTCATGACTGTTGGCACAATCAACAAGGATCAAACGAGAATCAAAACAACAATAGCAGAGGTCGAGGTGGAAGATATCAAAGTAATTTTCAAAGAGGTAGACAAAGTCAAAGAGGAGGCTATGGTAGAGGTGGAGGAAGAAGTTGGGGACAGAATCAATCCTACAACACCACCTACTACAACTATGCAAATGACACACAGAATGAAAGTCATACATCATTGATGATGAACTCAATCAGTACATCAGACAAAGAAGATCTAAAGGTATTTTACATTGACTCTGGATGTTCTAATCATTTGTCAGGAAACATAGAATTGATGTCAGAATTGGAAAAAGGCATTTCTAGTCATACAGTTCAAACTGGTGATAATACAAGACATAGTGTACATTCAATTGGAAAAGTGAAATGCAAGAGTGGAGCAGATTTGCTAACCAATGTTTTGTATGTTCCTATAATACCTAAAAACTTGATTAGTGTGGGACAGATAGTTGAAAAATGTTTTCAAGTCAGGTTTACAAATGAAGGAGTATTTGTTGAAGATCCAGAGAATGGATATAATCAGATTGTCTTGGGTAAGAAAGAAGGTAGACTCTTTACTTTAAGAGTGCAAGGGAACATTGGTCAAGCTTTGCTCACACATGGTGAAGCAGTGATTACAGAACTTGATCTCTGGCATAAGAGATTAGGTCATTTCAATGAAAGAGGAATTAAAGCTATGGTTGCTAATCAGTCTGTACTAGGATTACCAAATGTGCAAAGTCAACATATGGTTTATAAGTCTGAAGCATGTCAAATGGGTAAAGCACACAGGTTACCATTTCAGAAGAAAGGATTCAAACATGATGGAGTACTTGAGCTCATTCATACAGATGTATGGGGACCAACAAAAGAAGGATCTATCAGTGGCTCAAGGTATTATGTTCTTTTCATTGATGATGCTACAAGATGGATAACATTATATGTTTTGAAGGAAAGATCAAAAGTGTTTGGAGCCTTCAAGCATTTTCATGCATATGCAGAGAGAGTAACAGGTCAAAAGCTTAAAAGACTGAGGTCTGATGGAGGGGGAGAATACTTCTCCCAAGAGTTCAATGATTATCTTTGGAATGCAGGTATTAAGAGAGAAATAACCTGCAGGTATACACCACAAAAAAATGGTGTAGCAGAAAGAAGGAACAGGACTTTGGTTGAGTTTGCTAGAGCTATGCTAAAGGAGAAGAACTGTCCAAATTATCTTTGGGCTGAGGCTGTGAATACAGCCACATATCTTGTGAATAGATTACCATGTGCAGCTCTGAATGGAATGACTCCATATGAAGCTTGGTGGGGTAAGAAACCAACACTAGATCATTGTAGAGTGTTTGGATCAATTGCATATGCTTATGTGCCATCACAGCTTAGGCATAAACTTGAACCAAAGGCAAAAAAATATGTGTTCATTGGTTATGATGAAAAGCAGATGGGTTATAGGTTGTGGAATCCTCTAACCAAACAATTTCTTGTTTCTAGAGATGTTACATTTGATGAACAGAAAAGTTGGTATGCAGATCAAAGTCATACAGCTGAGGAATTTGAAGAAGAGGTAAGAAGATGTGAGAAAGGAAAATCAATTGTGCAGGTAAATAGAGATGAAGACTATATGCAAGCAAGTACATCCAGAAGTGGATTAACAAGAAGGAATGAAGAAGCTCCTATATTTGATGAAGAGGTGTATCCAGAAACTTATGAAGAATGTGAACCAAGAAGGTCAAGCAGGACTAGAAGACAATCAGAAAGGTATTCTTATGATACTTCTTACATAACTCAGAAGAACTATGCATATATGGTCAAAGATGATGAAGAACCTCAGAACTATGATGAAGCAAAAGGTAAGAAGCAATGGGAAGAAGCAATGAAGGAAGAGTTCAATGCACTGGAGGAGAACAAGACATGGGAACTTGTTCCTAAACCAAATGGTAAGAAAGTTATTGGAAATAAATGGGTTTATAAAGTGAAGAAGCTTGCAGATGGAAGTATAGCCAGATACAAAGCTAGATTGGTGGTGAAAGGCTATGCCCAGACCTATGGCATAGATTATGATGAGACATTCAGTCCCGTAGCTAAGATGTCAACTATAAGGACAATCATTGCTATTGCAGCTTCAAAAGGATGGACTCTAAGTCAATTGGATATAAAGAATGCATTCTTGAATGGATACATATCAGATGAGGTATACATGGAACAACCTCAAGGGTTTATAGATTCCAGGTATCCAAATTTTGTTTGCAGGTTGAGAAGAGCATTGTATGGATTGAAGCAAGCTCCAAGAGCTTGGAACTATAGACTGGTGAAGTATCTCAATGATCTTGGATATCAAAGTTCAAAAGCAGATTCAAGTCTACTTATCAAAAGAACAGAGGAAGGTACAATCTACATTTGTATTTATGTAGATGACATTATAATCACAGGTACTTCAGATGAAGGAATCAAGGAGGTAAAGAGATTACTTGAAAAAGAGTTCAAGATCAGTGACCTAGGAAAGTTGTCATACTTTCTTGGAATGGAAGTCACTTATACAGATCATGGCATATATGTGTCACAAGAAAGGTATCTTCTGAACTTGTTGAAGAAGTTTGATATGGAAAATTGCAGAGAAGCTTCAACTCCACTTGAAGTTAATCACAAGCTTAGTAAATATGATGGTGCAGACTACAAAGATATGAGGAAGTATCAATCTCTTGTGGGTAGTTTGATTTATGCTACACTAACAAGACCTGATCTTAGTTATGCAGTGGGAGTTTTGTCACAATTCATGCATTGTCCAAAGGACCCACATTGGATTGGAGGTCAAAGAGTTCTCAGATATATCAAAGGAACTATAAAGGAAGGATTATATTATCCTTTTACATCAGATTTGAAGTTGAGAGCCTATAGTGATTCAGATTGGGCAGGTAATCAAGATGACAGGAGATCAACTCATGGTTACATGATATACATTGGTGATAAGCTTGTAAGTTGGTGTTCAAAGAAACAACATACAGTAGCATTATCATCAACTGAAGCAAAGTACAAAGGACTTGTGGAAGCAGCTAAGGAAGTCATATGGATGCAGACATTGTTCAAGAGCTTAGGCATTGATCAAGGTACACCTACAATACTTGGAGATAATATGAGTTCACTTTATCTTGCAGCAAATCCAGTATTTCATGCAAGGACAAAGCACATAGAGATACAGTATCATTTTCTCAGAGAAAAGGTAATGGAGAAGGAGATTGAAGTGGAGTACATTTCTACTAAAGATCAGTTAGCAGACATAATGACAAAGAGTTTGGATGGTGTGAAGACCAGTAGATTCAAAAGCATGGCAGGAGTAAAAGAAAAGAAGATGATATGAAGAAACAGGGAATGTCAATTAGTGATTGAGGGGGAGCTGTTGGAGAAACAATCACTAATTGGAAATATATTTGAAGGTCAAATCTTAGGAAGAAAACCCCATGCCTATGTGAAGGGACAAATTCACAAATGTATCATATTTGTAAAGTTAGTTCACTTTAGTTCTAGAAGTTTTTTAAAAGTTACGGGAATGAGAAAATCTATATAAGTTAGTTTGTATCAACTGACGCAAAGAGAGAGAGAGAGAGAGCGAGAGAGAAGAAGTAGGAGAAGGAGTTCATTTTATACGACTGTGTATAGTCGGGCTTCTTTGAGTGAGAAAGCATCTGTAAAACTTCTGAGTTTTCATAGCTATGAGAAAGAACTGAGTAAATTTCTGTGTATGAGTCTCTCTCCATCATCTCCATGCTTGCCTACTGTGTGATGGATTCAAAAGTTCAAGTTTTCTGAGCAATTCGATGCCTGACATCGAATCTTGGCTGATAAGTCATTTTTCATTCTTTGTGTGTTAACTGTTGTTGAATCTTCTAAAAATATGAAGTTTGTGGAGCAACTCGATGCCTGGCATCGAGTTTCAGCATAAAGTGGATGCCCGGCATCGACTTCTAGCATACAAGTGGTCTTCTTCATGTGTGTGTAAAAGAAGCTGTTTCTGGTGCAGAAAAAGGGCCTAAAAAAGCTCAAGGTCGATGCCCAGCATCGACCTTGACTGAAATTCGATGCTAGGCATCGAATTTTTTATTTTTGGACACCAGGAATACTAAAACAGGCAAAGTTTCCAGTTTTGGAAGGTCATACAGGGTCATCTTGTGAAGGCCATAACTTGAGTTCTAGAGATCCGTTTGATGCATATGATAGCTTGTTGGAAAGCTCTACTCTTCTAGTTTCAGCCTATAGGTTTCATGGAGAAATAATACTTGAGCTAGGAGAAATTAGCAAAATACTGAAGGTATGTCATTTCGGTGACTAGGAATTTCTGTAGAAGCAAAGTTCTCACTTTAGGCTATCATTTCTCAAAGTTTGGAGTGGCAATGAGTTAATGGTGACCATAGAGGTGTTCTAGTGTCACATTAATTCATTTATTGTGGTGTTTTATTCACCAACATGATTGAGAATTAAAATCTATTGTGATTGTTTGACTCAACAATGATTTTTACTTTACAATAGTATGTGTAATTGTATATGGGTGTAAGATTGAGAATTAAAGTCTATCGTAATTTTTTGACTTAACATTGATCGAAATATCTTACTCGATATTGATTCATGTTGTTTTTTGTAGCTATAGTCTTCGTAAAGCAATTTGCAAGTGCTATGGGAAAGGAAAAATAATGGTCATATGTGATTATTCATCAACAGGGTAAAACATGTTGAAATATCAAGCTCAACATGTGATAATCCAGGCTGACACGTACCAGTCTTTTGTTTCTCTGACATGTATAGTGGTCATGCCAGTATATGTCAGGGATACTTCATTGAGATTTATTAGATTTATCTACCGAGACTGATGGCACATTTGTTCCTTGCCAGCTCACTCATTCGCCGACATTAGGTTTTTCCTTATGTACTAATCTTTATATATTGCACTTGTTGTATTCTTGTTTTTTAGGTCATTCTTGTACATTCCTTTTCATGTAATAGAAGAAGAAGAAGAAGAAGAAGAAGAAGATCATTCTTCCTTGCCTCAATCTGTGTGTGTATGTGCGTCTCCTTGAGAGTGAGAGTCTGTGTGTGAGCTCTCTTCCTTATCTCCTTCCTCGTGACATGGTATCAGAGCCAGCATGGTTGTAGAGAGCTCGTGGAGAAGGCGACGGTGAAGATTATGCAACAAGGCGTGGAGAAAATGTGATTCACAAACGACCTCTGTTTGCTACGAAAATCATCTCGACCTCGGTTTCGAGCCCTGCAAGCTAGGGCCACAGAAAAACCAGGTCAATTTCAGAAAGTGTAACTTGCGTTGTGTTTGGGAACACTCATATATTCCAGATCTAGAATTTCAAGCGATTCCGTGTACTGTTGATACACGAAAACTGTGTTTTTCTGAGATCAAATTGTCACGTCATAGTGTGATAGTGTTCAAGCAGAAATGCTACTTGTAGTGTTTTGCAGTGTTGTGAATTGCTGCAAAAATGGCAAACGGAGATGGAATGAGTCAGCTTATGAGTCATAAGCTGGACAAGAACAAATTCTATGCTTGGAGATTCAAAATGACAAATTTCTTGATGGGAAAAGGTTACTGGAAGTACATTGAAGGAGAGAACAAAAATGCTCCACAGTTACCAGAGAGGAATCAGACTGCAGAACAAACAAGAGCATGAGAGGAATGGAATCAGGGAGCACGAAAGGTAATGTATTGGCTATCTGTTAGCATACATGATAGCATGATTGGGCACATATAGGATGCCAAGACTACGAAAGAGGCTTAGAACAGTTTGGTCACATTGTACGAGACCAATACAAAGGCACAAAATTGCAACTTTAGAACGAGCTCCATACATTGGAGAAAAAGAGCATGTCGGTAAGTGACTACACTCTAAAACTCAAAAGCATATGTGAGTCACTTGCATCTATTGGCGTGAATGTATATGATGATGATAAGATGGAAGTGTGCCTTCATGGTTTAGGAGCTTCATATAAGCAGTTCAGAACTTCTATACAGACCAGGGAAAATATTTTGAATTTTGCTGATTTGGTATCCATGCTGATTATTGAAGAAAAGAATCTTGGTGAGGATTCAAACTCCCAAGGAAAGCCTAGTTTTGAGCAGGTATTCTACTCCGATAGAGGAAGACGCAGAGGTAGAGGTTTTGGAAATGGAAGAGGAAACAATAACCAAGACCAAGGTCAACAACAAAATCATGTAGGAGGAAGAGGATGGTTTTGAGGCAGGGGAAGCCAAAGAGGTCGCAGAAATTTCCAAAGAAATGATTCACATAAAGATAGTAAAGGATGTTGGAATTGTGGTAAACCTGGACACTTTGAACGTGATTGCAAGTTGAAGAATCAAAATAACAGAAGGCAGCAAAACAACTATGCATCCACAAGTACAGATGATTCGGGAGAAGTTGTTCATGGTTCAACATCACATGATGAATACGATGTGTGCTGGTGTTTCGAAATCAAATGATAATGTCTGGTATGTTGATTGAGGTGCTTCAAATCACATGACCAATCATGCGGAATGGTTTAGTACTTTGCAGAAATTGCTAGTTCCTGGATATATTGAAACAGGTGATGACACATCACATCCTATTGAGCATACAGGAAACATAGCACTATCAATGGAGGATGGAAAGGTAAAACATCTTGCTGATGTGCTGCATGTTCCAAATATAACAAAGAATCTGGTTTCTATTGGATAAATGGTTGACTAGGGATTACAATTCAGGTTCAATGCTGATGGATTATATGTAGAAGAGTACAAGCAAGATGAACGATTGGTTGCCAAAGGAAACAAAGTGGGTACGATGTTCACCTTAAATGTGAAGATTCCTATAATGAATGTAGCCATGTTTGCAAAAGGTGCAGGAGTTATTGCAGATATAGAGATGTGGCACAAACGGATTGGGCATGCAAACTTGCAAAGGCTGAAATTGATGCAGTCAAAGGAGATTGTCCATGGACTACCAAATTTCAAAGTTGCAGAAATACAAAAGGTATGCGCAGCATGTCAATTTGTTAAACAATCAAGAGCATCATTTCCACATGACAAGCATGTTAGTGGGAATGTACTAGAAGTAGTACATACATATGTTTGGGGTCCAGCAAAGACCACATCTATGGGTGGTTGCAGGTTTTATGTTACTTTCATTGATGACCATACACACAAAGTATGGGTATATTTCATGAAAGAGAAGAGTCACTTCCACAATTTTGAAGCTATGATGGAAAAGTAGACAGGGAAGTACATTCAAACATTAAGATCTGATGGAGGAGGTAAATACATGTCAAATGAGTTCAAAAGTTTTCTAAAAAATCATGGAATTCGGTGTCAGTTTTCATGCAAGTACACACCACAACAGAATGGTGTTGCTGAATGCAAAAATAGACATATTGTAGAAATAGCAAGAGCCTTGATGGCTGAGAAGAATATGCCTCATTCTTGTTGGGCAGAAGCTGTGCATATTGTTGTATACATCATGAACAGAACCCCGATTGTTGTTGTACATCAAGTTACACTTGAAGAGAAGTTTATAGGTAAAAATGCAAACTTATCACATCTGAAAGTTTTTGGCTGTATTGCATATGTACATGTTCCAGATGAGTTGAGGACAAAGCTTGATCCGAAAGCAGAAAAATGTGCCTTCATTGGATACTCCCTTGAGCAAAAAGGGTACGAATGTTATAACCCACTCACATGATAGGTGAAGGTGAGCAGAGATGTGGTATTTGATGAAATATCAAGATTCTATGCAGATGCCAAAGAAGGACTGAATCTTGAACCAAATGACAAAGAAAATGCTGAAAACTCAAGTGCAGAATCTCAAGTTTTGAGTGGACCGCATGCATCACCAAGCAATAGTTCCAACTCAAATCCATGGAGTGGAAGATTGCATGGAAATTTTAGTCTAGCAAATTCATCAGATACATCCAAGAAAGGTAAAGAAAACCTTTGTGCTGGTAGTAAAACATGTGCAGGTTTTGAAGATGTTGATGGAGATTCAAGTGGTTCAGAAAAGAGTCTTGATGAGGAACTTGGATTGCCCTCTGTGAAGAATCCATGAGTAAGAAGGGCACATGTAGATGATACAAGGAGAAGTGACCCAGGACTAAGAAGATATGGGAGGATGCGTAATTCAGTGCAATAATTGACATATGATAGTTACATGGCTCGCCATTGTGCCTACATGACAAAGGTAATACAAGATGCTGAACCTTCTTGTTTTGAAGATGCAATTGGTAATGCAGATTGGGAAAAAGCTATGGATGAGGAGATGGCTGCACTTTATGGAAATGATACATGGAAACTCGTTCCATTGCCACAAGGAAAGAAACTCATAGGCTGCAAATGGGTGTACAAGGTAAAGCATAATGTATAAAGCACGATTGGGAGTTAAAGGATATGCACATACATATGGCATTGATTATGAGGAAACATTCATCCATGTAGCTAAAATGTCTACTATCAAAACACTTGTTGCATGAGCTACAACAAAAGGATGGACTTTGCATCAGATGGATGTGAAGAATGCTTTCCTACATGGTGAGTTACAAGAAGAAGTATATATGGACCAGCCACAAGGATATGAAGATTCAAAGCATCTAGAATATGTTTGCAAGTTGCAAAAGGCTTTTTATGGGCTGAAGCAAGCCCCTGGTGCATGGCATACAAGGATTGCTGATTACTTAACCAACATTGGGTTTTCTATGTGTGATGTAGATCACTCACTATGTGCAAGGAAGGCTGATGATGGCATCACTATTGTGGCTATTTATGTTGATGACCTGATTGTAGGTGGTGATAATGAAGGAAGCATCAAAGAGGTAAATCAACTTCTTATGCAAGAATTCGATATGAAAGATCTTGGTGTGCTTCGCTATTTCTTGGGCATTGAGTTTATACATATAGAAACAGGTATATGGATGTCGTAAAGGCAATATGCTTTGAATATGCTGCAAAAGTATGGTATGGCTGATTGTAAGCCAATTTCTATGCCATTAGATGAGAATTTGAAGTTGGATACTACATCAGGTGAAACATTGGAAAATGCTACTATGTACAGGAAAATTGTGGGAAGTCTTATATATCTCACAATTACAAGGCCTGATCTAAGTTATACTATTGGACTTGAAAGTCAGTTTATCCAGGTTCCCAGGAAGCCACATTTGGATGCTCTGAGGCGCACTCTACGTTATGTGAGTGCTACTTTGGATTATGCATTGTTTTATGAGGCTAGTGTAGATTTGTAGGTTTATGGATACACCGATGCAGATTGGGCTGGTAGCATTCCAGATAGAAGATCTACTAGTGGTTTTCTATTCTCACTTGGGAGTGTAGCTGTTACATAGAGCAGCAAGAAGCAACCCACTGTTGCTTTGTTGAGTACAGAGGCTGAGTATAGAGGTGCTGCAATGGCACCATGTGAGGCATCATGGCTAGAAATGCTACTTGTAGATTTAGGTGTGGAACTGGGAAAGCCTATCACTATTTATTGTGATAATCTTAGCAGCATACAATTAGCACAAAATCCTATTTTCCATGCTAGAACAAAGCATATCGAGGTACATTATCACTTCATCAGAGAGAAGGTATTAGCAGGTGATATTGATCTTCTTTATGTGAGAACAGATGAGTAGGTTGCTGATATTTTCACCAAAGCCCTTGAAGCTGAGAAGTTGAAGAAATTTTGGGAGATGCTTGGATTACAGGATATAGCGTTGAGCTTAAGGGGGAGTGTTGAGATATCAAGCTCAACATGTGATAATCCAAGCTGACACGTACCAGTTTTTTGTTTCTCTGACATGTATAGTGGTCATGCCAGTATATGTTAGGGATACTCCATTGAGCTTTATTAGATTTATCTACCGAGAGTGATGGCACATTTGTTCCTTGCCAGCTCACTCATTCACGGACATTAGATTTTTCCTTATGTACTGATCTTTATATATTGCACTTGTTGTATTCTTGTTTTTTAGCTCATTCTTGTACATTCCTTTTTATGTAATAGAAGAAGAAGAAGATCATTCTTCCTTGCCTCAATCTGTGTGTGTATCTACTTGTCCTTGAGAGTGTGAGTGTATGTGTGAGCTCTCTTCCTTATCTCCTTCCTCGTGTCAAAACAGTGTCCACAATTTAATGCAAATGTTGTGGACATCGTTATGTAGGAAATGCAACTCAAATAAAAGAGCATCTTTTTAGTACAGGTAATAGTGTGAAAGGATTCTCTAATCCAGATAGTGATATATGGGTACATTTTGCAAGTTATGCAAATAAATGTAAATCTCAAGGTATCACATCAAAAACATTTAAAAGCATGAGTAGTTCACAGCACTTTCAAAGTAGACCAAGTGTAGAGCAAGAATGAGTAGATGCATCGATGATAGGATGGCATCATCAGGATATTTCTACTCAAGCCTCTCAAACTATTTTTGAGAATAACCAAGATACATGTACTCCATTTTCTCCAACTGCATAAAAAAAGAGTGGACTTGGTGAATGTAGTAAAAATGGTGGATCTAATACTTTGTCATCATGCTTTGTCCGTAGTAAATCACAAAATACTATACCTGTAGCTTTTGAAATGCAAGATTTTGTGGAGCTTCATCCTAAATGGACTCAAGCATTCTTATCATGTGGGATTCCTTTCAATGTTATTCATAGTCCCATTTTCAAAGATGCTTTGATGTCAACTACAAGAAAAGGATTCATCATGCCCGATTATAATAAAATGCAAATAGAGTATGTAGATAAAGTGAAAAAAAGTACTGAAGCTATTTTAAAGCGAACAGTACTTGATTATGTACCCATGTATGGATGTACAATAGCATTGGATGGATGGATAAGTTATCAAAAGAAACCATTGATTAATGTCATGGTCATATGTCCAAAAGGAAACATGTTTTTAGAAGCGATTGATACTTCTCTTAAAGAGAAAAGTTTAGCTTTTCTTGTAAAGGTATATGAACATGCTATATTGCATGTGGGTGGTCCGAAGAATGTGACTGCGATAGTGACGTATAATGCCTCTAATTTTCAAAGTGCTGGAATTATAATTCAAAACAAGTATGAAGGCATTACCTAGGTTCCATGTGCAGCTCATACATAGGTAGATTATCTTTTATTAAACAAATCTTATTAGATGCAAATCATGTGGTTAAATTTATCAGAGAGCATCAATTTTCATATTCGATCTTTTGATCAAAATATCCCAATAAAGCACTTCAGATTTTTTGTGCCACACGATTTGCAACTGCCTATATTGCGTTTAGTGGATTATTGGAAGTTAAGCCAGCTCTTGTAGAAATGATTGCTGATCGAAGATGGGAGTCATGGCTAGAGAAGTATCCTTCTTATCGAGTTGCAACATCCAAGTGTACATCTCTAATACAATCACAAAATCTTTTGTGTAATCTTGAAAAAATCATTGGTATCACCAAACCTTTTGTGGAACTTTTATGAATGCTTGATACTGATAAATTTGTGATTGGAAAAGTTTATTGGATTATGTCAAAAGCTATTCAAAAAGTAAAAGACTTTAATCAATTTTCATTACAAGAAAAAACACTGATTGTATCGTTAACAGAGAAGAGATGGACACAAATGCATACTCATTTGCATGGAACAACATTCGTGTTCGATCCAGCATTTCAACTCAATGGTCAAGCATCAAACAAAGAAGTTATGGCAAACTTCAAAACCACATGTTAGTTACTACTTCTAGGTATAGATGGTCGAGATACCTCCACCAAAGAGTAGCATATGTAAATCGAGAAGGATCTTTTGGACATCTATGGCACATTGATGCAGTTCAAAAGCATCCACCTCCTATTTGGTGGAAAGAGTATGGAGGTGATGCAGTGGAGTTGCAACATATAGCTATGAGAGTGCTTTCAATAGAAGCTTCAAGTGGTAGTTGTGAACATAACTTGAGTGCCTATGACTTTCTTCATTCAAAATGAAGAAATCGCTTAAATGTCTAATAATGTAAATCGATAAATTTAATTTTATCGATGAAGTCGGGCATACTAGTGATATCCACTGCCAATGACTCTACTACTTTGATGATTTGTCCAAAGATACATGTAAGCTCTTTCGACATTTGCTCATCTAATACCTATGCTCCACCTAACACACTACAAAATTTATCCTGAATATTAATAAGTGCTATTCTAGATAATTGCACAATGCGATCTTTGTAATTAGATAAGTCCATGGCTACAGTGATTTCATCTTCTCTCATTCAATACATGTAGGAGCACATAAATTCTTCTAAAAAAATTCGCTCCTAAGTCAAAGAGCCTTTTATTGTTCTTGAAGAGTGTAGATGATGTGGAAATAAACAAGAGACTCCATTTTTTTCTTTACATGGAAATCAAATATGTCCATACAAAATAGGCCAATAAAACAAGGAAGCTATTTAAAAAGCCTTCAAAGCTTGGGCGAATATTTTGAATAAGGAAAAATTATTTGGATTCATCATGAGAACTTTGAATCCGATTTGAGTCTTTGCTTTGAGCTTTGATTCTAGGTGAGTTGAAGCTGGATGAATGTGGGGAGGGTTGTGCGATATCTATCAAACTCATTTTAATGTGCATGAAGAATGGTACGTCTAGAAATGAGGAAAAAAACATGAAAGGCAAGAAGGTTAACATCCATTCTCGAATAAATTGTAGACGTAAGTCTCATTCATGTAGAATGAGGTGCATCCTAAAGTTTTAACGACTGGCCATCAAATAGAAAACAAGAGCGTGCTGATGTTATGGCATAAAGTTGAACATGAACGTTGGGCCCATGCAAAAATTTCCATAATTAACCTAAAAAGTTCCTAGTGTGCATGTTGTGAAAGAAAACTTGAAGAGCTCCATAAATTTTATGAAATTTGGACCAGTCGCTAGGGCTAAAATTGACTATCTCTTTGCAATAAGCAATACTTGGGTAGGTGAACATATATCTACCTCAAATTCAAGTTAATTGTGTCGAAGTCAACACAACTTATATGTTAAAATTGAGCATAATATTGATGTGAGCTTTGGAGAATCCCAATCCAACCTTATTAGGATCTAATTTCACATTTTTGTAAAACACAAATTAGAGGTGTAGGATGCCTAGGTTTAGGATCTAATTTCACAATTGTGTTCAACAAAAGCTAGAGGTTTTTTTTGAGATGTTGAAACTTTATGGGAAAGAAAAGTAAAGATTTCAAGGAAAAAGACATAGAAATACAGACTTGAACCAATGTGTCTTCGCTAGCTGGAGATTCACTCAAGATGTAGTAGATCTAAGAATAGTTTTTAGTGTAACACATTTTGAATTTTTTTTGTACAAGAACTTTAGACAGCTGGTGTGGGAAGATACCTTGGATTTGTTCCTAAACTTAGGCACATTCGTTGACATCCATGTTCTTATATTGTTTTGCCTCTAATAGACATTTGCCATTGAGGAGAGGGAGCCCACAACCTTCCTTTGTAATGCTTCATCCCAAGATATTTCCTTATGCAGGGGAGAAATTTTCCAAGACCTTTTCACAAATTTTAGACAAATTGGTCAAGAGTACATGCAAGTAATAAAATCATGTGATGAACCTTTTGCAGCATTGACCCCAAAGTTTGAAAAACTATTTTTCTCCTAGGTGAGGATTCACTCAAGTTTCATTATAGGAACATAAGACCAAACAAGGATGCCAAAAACTTTATACCAACTAATAGAATAGTGTTAAAAGTCACATCTGAATCCAAAAATCACCCATTACATGGTTTTGCATAAAGTTTTTCTCGATTCTTCTCTATAGATAGAATATGTGATAAGAAAAACTTAATCATGCCACTATCCAAAATTGTATCCAAGAATGCAAACATGAAACCTCTCATTATTATTACATGAAACCTCCAAGAATTACATATTATTAAAAACCTCTCATTACATAAACATGAAAATTCAACTTGGCTACCATTCACCAATGGATCCACTATCATGCATCTCTATAGAGAGGATAAGTTATATGTTTCAACTATATCATTGAATAAATATCCGAATTGGGATGTTTTTAAGGTATGGAAAACTCACTATCACCCTATTTAACAATTAAAAAAGATTTATGAAGATAATAACTAACACATCAAAAATCACATGTATGTACATAGACAATATCCATAGAAATTTACATAGTGAATGCTCAATTTGTATATTTGAGAAAAAAACACAAATTTGGTATCAAGACAAAATATATTCTAGAATTTGAGCTATAAGAAACCTTGAAAATTGAAGCATGCCAAGGAGAAAATTGCCAATAAGAGTGGCAAATGTTCCCCCCATAATTCTGTTGAGAAAGAGTGGTATTGAGAAAGAGTGATAATGAGTGAAGATGGAAGTGGTCCTACAAGAAAAATTCCTATGAACTTGCTAACTTTACTCTTTGGAAGCATGATGGAAATCTTTCAAATGAACGGCCAAAAACATTGTGATACTTTGTTACAAAAGCTCTAAATATCCATCTCAAAATAGATGACTTTAATTGTTCAAAAAAAGTGGAAAACCTTCTATATATAGATATAAGCAAAACATATTTTGTCAATTTATCTCAGCCTCTTCAAAATTGAGCTTATAGCACTCCAATAGATCAAATAATTACATAGTGAACCATTCTTGAATAAGAAACTAAATTATAGATGTTCAAATAAATAGAAATAGTATTTAATACTTCAAGGATGTAGACCTAACTATAACATGTCTCTGAAATTGGGCACATTGGTAACTTTACAACTGCAATTCTATGTAGCTTAAAATAAAGAGAAATAGTGTTAATACTTCAAGGATGTAGACCTGGCTATAAGAAGTTTCTCAAATTGAGCACATTGGTAACTTTACAACTGTGATTCTTTGTAGCTGATGGGAATCAGAGTTAAAAATTTTGCATCCTAATAGTATATCATCCAACCTTCATGAGAAAAAAGAAAGTAAGTGAATTGAATCCTTGTGGTGTGTCACTCTAGCACAATGGCAAGTACCAACATGAGGAGATACACCTCATAAATGTCAATCCGTGGAGATGTGAGGACCAATATGAAGACCGTGAGCAAGTGATGGCACAAGTGCATGAGTGAAAGCACACAAGCATGCACACACATACACACACACATGCACAAAGTAAGAGCAAAGAGTGGAACAATGGAAGGACTTAGATTGCAAAAGAGTTCTCTTACAAGGCTGAAAACTAACACAAGCTAACCTCCAAAATGAGCTCTCAAGCCCTTTTTATAGTTTTTTGAGTAGTTTTGGCCTTGTCCAGACCTAGTCAAAAATTAGGTTCCAGGGCTTATTTGAGGGCTCAAACGGAGTCTGAAAATTATGAAAATTGGTACGATGGTAATTCTACGACATATACCATGCCTAAGCCTTCTCTTTCTGTTGTCCTATAATTTCGTTCAGCTGCGTTCAGATGTCTGCTAGCATATGTGATGGGTAAATCGAGATTCCCTTCTCCTATGGGTTGTGCTAGCACACATCCTATTGCATGATTGGAAGCATCTACATGGACATGGAAGGGTTTACTCCAATCAGGAGTGGTCAGTATTGGTGCTGAGCACAAGCGTCTCTTTAGCTCATTGAAGGAATTCTTGCATTCATCATTCCACTCAAAATTTGTCAGCAAGGCATAAAGAGGTTTAGCTATGATCGCATACATGTGGATGAACCTGCGATAATATCCACAATGGCCCATAAAGGCTTGAACCTCTTTAACGTTCCTTGGCCTCGGTAATTCTGCAATGGCTTTTACTTTGTCCATGTCTGTTGATATTCCATTCTTAGAAACAATATGACCTAAGATTTTACGTTGTCGTACCATGAACACACACTTCTCTGGGTTCAGACACACCCGATATTCTCTACACTTGTTGAAAATCTGTTTGAGCTCAGGGATGTGGTATCTTCTTTCTTGGGAATGAGCACATAAATCATCCACATATACTTCCAAGCTCTTTCGCAAGAACTCCTTGATGACATGACACATGAGCCTTTGGAATGTTGTTGGTGCATTGGTGAGCCCAAATGGCATCACACGGAATGCAAAGATTCCCCACTCTGTGGCAAAAGCCATTTTATGTTGATCTTCAGGGGCAATGACTACTTGGTTGTAGCCTGAAAATCCATCAAGGAAGCTATAAACTTCCTTGCCTACAATAGGCTCCAATAAATGTTCAATGATTGGAAGCGGATAACTATCTCTGATCATAGCGGCATTAACTTCTTTAAGGTTAATACACACTCGCAATTCTCCATTCTTCTTGGGCGCCACTACAATGGGGGACACCCATTGAGTATGCTCAATCTCATAGATAAATCAAGCTTCAATCAGCCTGTCAATTTCTTCTTTGATTTTAGCTGCATAAGTCTCGTTATATGTGTAGGGATTTTGTTTGGTGGGCTTGGCATCAGCGGTCATGGGGATCGTATGAGAGCAAATTTTTGGATATACCCCCTTCAAATCTCTATAGTGCCATGCAAACACATCCCTATATTCCCTTAATATAGCTACAAGCTCTGCTTCTTCTTTTGCACTTAGGTCATCTCCTATGTATGTACATCGCTCTTTGTTTCCTTCAATAGTTACCACAATCTTTTTAGTCTTTTCTTTATTGTCATATGCTTCTCCTATAATGGCCTCTCTCTTAGGCATTCGTACCAAAATTTTCCGATCTTCAAATTCATATTTCTTGAAATTTTCTGGTACTTCAAACAATGATTCCTCCTCTTCTTGTTTCATTGCTTTTCTTTTCTTTTCCTTTTTACTACCTTCACTCCCGTCCTTTGAATTTACAGTTTTAATGCTGGTGAGAGGTTCTTCTTCTTCTTTTTGATTCAATACTCCCACATCTTCTAGATATTGCTCCTGTGAGATGAAGCAACTATCCATCACAATGGACTCTAGATCATCGTCATTCTCTTCTTCTTCTATGACATCACTAGGGTCACATTCTTCCAACAAGGGCTGACACATGACCACTGAAATATCATAACCCTCCTCATCACAATGAGGTGTCCATTGTTCTTCATTGACTGCAATGTCCATGGTAGCTAAGATTTCTGCCCAACCATGAGGTTCAAATTCCTCATCTGGAGATATCATCGGTGTATAGGTTGGGTCTTTAACGGGTCTATCTCCTGGGGAAGTTCCTTCTTCTCTTGCTTTTAGGCGCATTTCCTCTTCCTCTGCCACCTTGCACATCCACAAGTGAGTATCTTCATGCAGCCAAGATGGATCAGGTGAACTTCCAAAATTCACAGAGATAGAATCTTCTTTCGCTTTGTGGATAGGATTCCACTATAGGGGTGGTATATCTCTAAAGATGTAATCCTTCAAATTGACCTTGGTGGTGACCCCTAAGTGCTGTAAGTACAAGGAGTTGGTTCCCCAATCTTGCACTATTTGCAATTGTCGTAGGAAGGGTCTTCCTAGGATCATCTCGTAGACATTATTTTTTTCAAAGTCACATATAGCAAATGTGTGTTCAAACTCTACACCACAAGTGGTTAGAGTTATCCTTTCAAGCAATCCTAGAGGTCTTTCAAAATGACCATCTGCCATTTGAAGCTTCATTCTAGTTGGTCCTAATGTAGGTTTGCCCCATCACTTCCACAAGGAGGTGGTCGCAATAGCAACACCAGCACCTGAATCTACGATTGCTTTGGTTGTGTAACCTTGATAGGTGATAGGAAGATAAGTATTACCTTCTTCACCTTCGCTCATGTCTCCTATTTTATCAAGAGGTATCTCTGGAACTTTTTGCTTAGAGCCTGCTTTTGGCATATTGGAATCAAGTTCGGGAACTTGATCCTTTACATGACTCCATAGCTCACGTTTTTCTCTGAGCAGCTCTTCTACAGTGAGATGACACTGAACCTTAGTGTTCTTCACGACGTCAGTGTTTCTTGGAACCACTGAGTCTTCATTTCTTACCAATATTGTGGGAGCTCTGATTTGCAAAGATTCAGATTCCCACGAGCCTGTAAATTGAGGCAACTCTTATAAAGAATTTGATTCAAAATCTAATCTCTCATCTTCTTGTTGCTCTGCTTGGTCTCCATAGATAGACGGAATGTCTTGGGGAAATTGGTCATGAAGATCATCAATCTCAGGAATAGGAGGGGGATTACCCTTCTCCTTGGCCCATTTCTCTTCTTGTATCTCCTGCAAGAACTCTTGAGAGTGTTGTATTGAAAGAGCTACTCCCTCATCCATGGAATCAGGAACATAAGTTTTCATTTGTGGTGAAATCTCTCTTTCAACAACCGGTTGAGCCTGTAGAGGTAAAGAAACTTGGGGCTTGTTTACCAATTGCTCTAATCTTTCTAGTATGCCCTAGAAATGCAAATCCGGTTTGACAGAGTTTGTCTGATTGAACTTTTGACTAGTCTTGAGCATAGCTTGAGCTACTTCTATCATTTTCATGCACACTTTTGTCCGTTCAATCTCTAAGAGCAGGGCACACTAGAGGGATTCTTGGGACACTCTCTAGGAAGATGTTCCTTGCCGCACTCAGGACAAAAGCCTTGTATTGTGATGTTTTGTCCTTGTCCCAGAGTTGGTTGGTGGGGACATTCACGAATGAAATGGTCGCCCTGACATCTAAAGCATGGTCCTCTAGGGGCTTGTGGTCTTACTTGTCTCTCTTGGGGCCTAGGGTTGGGATTTGTATACATGACATTGGAGTATTCTGGTTCCCAATTTTGTTCCATAAGTAGTGTCTCGTTTTGATATGGAGAAGTCTCACTTTGCTCAAGTGACTCTATGCAATAAGCATGTGGACTACCTTCATGAGAGTAGTATGAATTATGAGCATGAGAGTCATTTTCTGAGCCCAAAGGGGTTAGTGGCACCAATGCTCTATTAGGGTTCTCCTCTGCCATCGTATACTTAACTGGGATCACATTGGCAGGAGTTGGTGGTTGGTTTCCCAGGACTGGCTGTGGCCTATTTGGAGCCTGATATTGTTGCTGGTATTGAGGTTGATATTGTTGTTGTGGCCTATAATATGGCTGTTGGTACTGGTTCTGATACCTACCCTGCTGGTAAGGTTACTGATAATTTCGTCTAACAACCTGCCTGTTATAGGGACAATCTTGAGCTATGTGGTTCGTGTATTTTCTCTCAATAGAGCAATATAGAGCATTAGGGTTTCCTTGGGGCTGAGTCATCATTCGAAAAACATTAGCCATGTGGTCTCCTCCATAGTTGTAACATCGTTTCAGTGACGTGACCCTTGGTATTTGTCTATTCTGAACTCCTAGCTTCTGGGCAACCTGCTCCGCTATCTCATCTATCTCATTGGAGGCTCTAGAGGTATGACTAGTAGAACTGTCAAAATCTTTATAGAGTTTAGATAGTCCTTACTCCTCACCCAAGTTGTCTTCTATGTCAATGCACATGCGCACACACTCTTCTATGGATCTAGGCTCTTTCAAGTACACGTATGACCTTAACTTTTTGCTGAGTAAACCGTCTAAAAGCAAGGCCACGTGTTTGGCTGTTGTGGGTGATTCTGGCATAGGGCATCTTTCCAAGTACTATCTAAATCTTCTTCCTGCAAGTCACACTGTTTCTTGGGGTGTCTGCTTAAAGCTGTGGATCAAGGATGATGTGTTTTGCCTAATACCACTCTTGGAAAATTCGACAATGAATTCTTCTAGCAATTCACCTATCTCTCAATAGTTGCGACTATTCAGGGGTTGAAACCAAGCTAAGGCAGTACCCTTGAGAGTCAAACCAAATGCCTCAAATTGGGTGAACAAGTCCTCAACCTGTTCAGCTCTTAGCACCTCTTTAAACTCAGCCACATGATCATAAGGATCTCCAAATCCATCAAAGTATTTCTTCATTGCCTTGACCACTTGAGAGGGCCTAAGGGTTCTTGAGTGCTCCCTGGGTATGGGCAATGGAAAATCATGTTCATCTCTTTGATGCCTATGTGCTCTGTGTCTCTCTCTTTCAGGTCTTTCACCTTCGTGTCCTGATCTGTCTTTGCCCATAGTGTTTGCAAAGCTTACCTCAGGTCTCTCTCTAGTTCTTTCTCTCTGGGTTTCATGAGCCTTGGATGATCCTACTCCTTGGAGGCCATGGGAAACACTAGATCTTAGTGGAGGGAAAATTGATTCACCTTGCCAAGTGTATGCATGCCTATCCTGCTCTGTTACCAAGAACATTTTCTCTAACGTGTGATCTAGATAGACAACTTTGCCTTGTATCTCTGGATCCTTGAACTCATAGATGGAGACTATTGGGCTTGGTTGATCTGGCTTGAATCTCCAAAAGGCTTCCTCCGTTTCTCTATTCAAGAATAGCTCTATGCTTTTGTTGTCTTGGGAAATCCATTCTGGAGTGATCACTCTGGTCAAAAGTGACTTACCTCTAGGGGTCTTGGGTTCTCGTCCTAGGTCTCCTTGCTCCAGATCTCCTAACTCATTCTCAGGAATGATGTTCCCCAACTCATATGTCCTATCTAGTAGGCTCATAACCACATACATGGTTCCTTCTTTATCAATGTATGCACCCTCTTCAAACTTGACCACTAGGTGTTCAAGTCCAAAGGGTTGATCCGGATTTTTGAGTTGGACAACTGATCGTCTCAGACCATCCTCATAGATGCGTGCTCCTAATTGGTTGGTCCTGATATACTCCAATTGGGTCTTATAGGGACTTCTGGTGTCTGTAAATGGGCAGTGCCTGAGCTACGTGAGGGTCTCTCCATGTTGAAGGACATTTCTGAGTCACTTGTCTCAGAACTTAGCACGTAGGGATAACCACTTAGTTGTTGTGCCCAACACTTAGCTGTATGATTGACAATAGCCTTAGATGATCTAATGCTTTTTCTATCCTTGCCTAAGTGTCTACCAGATCTCAGGTTCATAAGAATTGTCTCCTAGTACCAAGGTTCTCTTGTGTTGCTCAAAATCCTTTGGAACTCCTTGGTTTTTTAGTTCCACCTGAGAGTCAACTTCAAAATACCCTATCTAATAATTCGTGTACTCCCCACAAGCTTTCCAACAAACCCAAAATCACTCCGAACGGATTTCGTATGAGAAAGTTATGCCAGTTCAGGGTTCTAGGGTTTAAAACAAGGAAACAGGATCTCTTTGGGAACTCAAAACAGGCGATACATTACCAGATTTTCATGATACGATACCTTTTTCTTACACGATACCACTTTAGACGATACCACTCTAGACGATACGATACCACAAAGGTGATACCAAGTCCACGATACAATACTACTCTTTTAGACGATACAATACTGAAAGTGGTCACGATACTACTCTTTTAGACGATATAATACTGAAAGTGGTCACGATACGATACCACTAATTTGCGCGATACAATACTTGATTAGTTGGCGATACGATACCAGTGGTTAGGACAATACGATACCACTCCAACCGCGATACGATACTGCTTGTGCCACGCGATATGATACCACAAAGTGCACGATACGATACCAGAATAAGAGACGATACGATACCAGTGAGCCTCGCGATACGATACCAGGTGACCACGATACGATACCACCGGAGCAACTATGATCGCGATACCAAAACTGGAGGCGATACGATGCCAAGTTGGCAATAGGATACCAACTGGGCCAACGATACGATACTGGTCAGTCGACTATACGATCCCGTGACCGACACGATACGATACTAGGTGGACCATGATACGATACCACCAGGGCAACCGCAATCGTGATACCAAAACTTGACGATACGATACCAGAATGGTATCGCGATACCTCAAGTGGATATGCACGATACGATACCTCGACAAGTATCCCGATACACGGGAGTTCTGGTATCGCGATACCAAAACTCAACCAGACACGATACTTGGAGTTTTTTACACCCAAATTCAAATTTTTTGCAGATATGTGTACCTTGTGTCCTTCTTGCCTCTCCTATCAGCCTGTAGATGCAAAATCACCCTCAAATCTCATGATACCACACTCATGATACCAGACGTTGTTCCTCTCACGTCGCAATACTGTCGCCCAGATTTTGGTATTTTTGAGAGTTTTTCAAGTGTTTTTCTTCAGCGTTTTTGGTTCTCAACTCTCCCTATGCTTCTTTCTCACAACCACGAGTAAAAAATGAGTGAATGTATTGTCGAAAATGGAAAAAATCAGAGAATATGAAGAGGGGAGAAGATGGTGATGATGATAAAGATGAAGAAGAAGAAAAACTCAGAAACAGAACTGAAAATGGTGATTTTTTTCCTTCCAACGTCGCTGCTCTATGTCTTACCGTCACACGCTCATCCTCCAAGCTCTCTCCCTGGCAACGGCACCAAATTTGGTGTCACTCTAGCACAATGGCAAGTACCAACATGAGGAGATACACCTCATAAATATCAATCTGTGGAGATGTGAGGACCGGTATGAAGACCGTGAGCAAGTGATGGCACAAGTGCATGAGTGAAAGCACACAAGCATGCACACACATACACACACACGCGCACAAAGTAAGAGCAAAGAGTGGAACAATGGAAGGACTTAGATTGCAAAAGAATTCTCTTACAAGGCTGAAAACTACAACAAGCTAACCTCCAAAATGAGCTCTCCAGCCCTTTTTATAGTTTTTTGAGTAGTTTTGGCCTTGTCCAGACCTAGTGTCCGACCTAGTTAAAAATTAGGTTCCAAGGCTTATTTGAGGGCTCAAACGGAGTCTAAAAATTATGAAAATTGGTACGATGGTAATTCTAATACTCCTCAAGCTCAAGGACTCCTTGACTTGAACAAAATGGAGTTAGAAAAATGGAAAATGGTATTTACAATGGGTTTTAGTGATAAAAACCACTATTTTTATAGGGATTTCTTCTGAGAATTTGATAGGTGATTCTTGGAGCTCCCTACTTGCTCCTTCTTCTTGTGTGTGCACTTCCTTGATGTGCTTCCATGCTTTTTCCTTGATCTTGAGCTTCAACAAGGTGCAAAGAGTAGCTTTCCAAAGTTAGATGTTTTGAAGAGATGTTCAAGCAATCACCACACACTCGTGGATAGTAGTGGACAAAAAAGTTGAAATTCACTTCAATAACTTGATTGCCATCTCATTCCAATTAGCCATATTTTTTGCTAATGATTTAGCATAAAAACGCTTGTACTGATGTCTTATGTCTTTTGTACTTATACAAAGATGATAATGAATGATCCTTACAAAGAGAATATAATTCATGAATATGTATACATGTGAATGAACACATCCATATAGCTTCAAATCTAAATAACTGAGAAAATTGATTTCTAAAAAATAAGGAATAAACACTAAGGCCGCTTGCCCCTTGTTCTAATAGCTCCCTCTCAAGCCTTATGCTTCATGTCTTCATAATATTGTCTGCATTCCTAACATTGATTTGAATTTGCAAAGTCTTACTCCATCAAGAGACTTAGTCATCATATGTGCACATTGGCCTCATGTAAAGATATATGTAAACGCCACATGCTTTCTATTGATGTTTTCCATTACAAAGTGATATTATAACTCTGTATGTTTATCTCTTGCATGATAAACAAGATTTGTAGCTAGATGCATTGAACTAATGTTATGTCCATAGCGTTGTGGTGCCTGCACTTTGATGTTCAATTTGTCAAATAATCCTTTCATCCAAATGATATATTGAGTATCTATTACTAAGCTTCCACATTTTGCTTCAGTACATGATAGTGCAACTATTTGTTGCTTCTTGGATGACCATGATACAAGCTTTCTCAAGATGAATAAAAAAAGATACTCAAATTTAAATAAGATCTGTGAGAATAGAAGAAGCCTCCATTTGATATTCCTTTGAAGTATTTGAGAACCCTTTTTGGAATATTCATATGTTCCTTTCTTGGAGCATGCAAAAATTGGTTCAAATATCCAATATAGAAGCTTATGTCTGGTCTTCTCAGTGTAGCATAATTTAAGCTACCTACCAAAATTTGATATTCTTTAGCATCTTCAAGTGTTCACCTTCATGTACACTTCGATTTTGATTGAGTTCCATTGGTTCACCTGAAGATTTGGCTTCTTCCATTTTTAACCTCTTTAGGATATCATTCATGTATTTACCTTGTGTAAGATAAATACCTTCATCTTTATACACAACCTTCGTACCTAATAAATTAGTAAGCTATCCAAGATCACTTATGAATTCCCTCTGTGTTGTGGACTTGATTCATCTTATGCCTTTAACATCATTTTAACATAGTATAATGCCATCAACATAGATAAATAAGACTATTATATTATTACTTTACGAAATGAGGTGAGACTTAGTTATTCATCATAAATCCTTGATTAGTTAACCCTTGAAAAACTTTAAATTCCATGATTTCGGTGCCTATTTTAATCCATTTAAGGTTTTCTTTAACTTGGACACATGATTTAGAAAGTATGTATTTTAAAGCTTGGAAATTGGTCCATATAAACCTCCTTTGTAGTTCAACAATTAAGGAAGGGATTTTTTGACATCCATTTGATAAATCTTCCAATTTTGTGCCGTAGATATTCCATGCAAGTCTGTAATTTAGCCATTTTTTCCATAGGGTGATAGTTCTCATCGTAAACTATCCCATAGGTTTGAGAGTATCCTTTGCCAACTAGTCTTGCCTTCCACTTGCTTATCGAACAATCATAATTCCTTTTGATTTTATAAACCCATCTTAATACAATTACCTTCATATTCAACAATTGGGAAAAAGCTTCCAAGTTTGATTCTCTTCCAAGGATTTTATCTCATCTTCCATTTCATTATCCCACTTTCGCTTATCCTTTGCTTTTTCAAAGCTTCTTGGTTCTCCATTTATTAAATTTCTCGTTATGAATATGGAATGCTTTGTGAAGAAAGAAGTATTAAATCCATAATTATTATGTTTCGACTTTTCTCTCCTTCATCTCCTTAATGATTGATTTGAACTCTCTACAAATTTTTCATACTCTTGGAGTTTAGCTTTTCCTTTTGATCCTACTCCTTGCACATGAAAACTAGACGATCTATCTTCATACTTTGATTTGATTTCTTCTTCATGTATCTGTTCATGTCTTTTATAAAGAGATGGAAAATCACTTTCCAAGTTATAAGGTAGAGCAATTAACTTGCTCTAATCATACGAAGACATATTTTCATTAAAAACAACATTTCCGTTGATTGCGAATGATATACATCTTTTATCCCTTTTAATTCAAATCATATCCTATGAATATAAAATTCTATGCCTTAGCATCCATTTTCCCTTTGATTTGTAAAGAATATGCACATAAGCTTTACACCCAAGTATGTTGCAATGTTCACAACTTGGTATTTGACATATTTTGGTAATGATGTGTGTGAACACACACTTAGGAATGTGGGGGCACTTTTTTCCCTCCTTTAGGAGGGTTTTTCCCCCGGCTAGTATGTACATCTATAACCCTAATGGATTACTTATCTTTGTACATTCACTTCGTAATTCATTCAGTGTTGTGTTGTGCTCCAAGCTTCTTGTTCTTCCTTGTGTTGTTCATGTGCTTTCATAGAGTTCAAACTCCAACAACTGGTGCCATAGCAGGTCATCACTTCATCTAGGGCATCGTTGACACCCCTCGTGTCACGATCTCATAATCACATGAAATTTGGTGAGCATACTCAGGGTGATTAGGAGTTCAAAACAACCTCGTTGTGTGGTGTGAAAATTTGGATCTAAGCTAGTTTTGGCATCTAAACACACTATGACAATGCCTGTGTATGGAATTTTATCCTTTTGTGCCAAACATATATACAAGTTTTGGTATGCCAGTTTAAGTGCCTCGAAGTCTACTTCAAGTTTAGTAGATCTCAACATGGTACTTATGTTCAATGTTTTGAGATACAATCATTTTTCTACATCAAGGGATTTTGATTAGTGGCCATGGTTGAAGGCAAGGATGTAATTCGTACGTTGGCTATTGAGGACAAGTTAGATGGTACCAGTTACCCATTGTGGACATATATGATGCATCATGTATTCACCACAAAAGGACTATGGAATATTGTGCAGGGTGTTGAAAAATGACCTACTACACCTACACATAGAGTTGTTGAAGGTGATGCAGATGGTGTTGAAGATGACAATCTTCAAATTCTTGTTTGTGCTGCATTTCTTGATGCACCTACTATAGGGCAACTTTGTTGGGATGGTAGAGATACCGAGTCACATGCATTGATAGCTTTGACCATCAAACATGCCATTATCCCTCATATTCCATCTTGCAAAATAGCAAAGGATACTTGGGACACACTTACCACTTTGTACCTGGTAAGAAATGAGGCTTCTATTGCATACCTTTGAAAATAGTTGGAGAGTGAGAATATGAATGAAGGAGATTCTATGGAAATTTTTTTGACAGAGATCAAAGATTTGAAGGAGTAGTTGATTTTTGTAGGTGAAGTCTTGCTAGTTAGTTCTCTTGTGTAGACCTAGGTTTCATTTCTTTGATTTATTCGGGGTTGTCCAAATACGCACAAAAAAAAAAATGGACAAGGATAAACTTTTGATCGAAACTTTTTTGAACAAAAAATTTTCAATCGAAAGTTCTTTCGATCGAAAAATTATTATCAAAAAAATCATTCCAAACATGTTTGTTTGAGATTCTATAGAGCTCTAATCCTACCATAGAGAATTTTCTTCAGAGGTAAAATTAGTGTTTTTGTTTTACAGATTTGAAAGTACGTGTATGCATATGTGTGTATGTATGTGCATGTCATACACACATATGCATACACACACAAACATGCATGCATATACACACACATACATGTACACATGTACACACAAAATCATACACACACATAGACATATACACACACATAGATACTTGCACATATACATACACACATATACACACATGCATACATACACATGCGTATGCATACATACACATGCATATGCATACATACACATGCATATGCATACATACATAGATACATGCATACACACACATGCACATACATACACACATATGCATACACACACATACATATACACACATGCATACACACATATAGACACATACACAAATGCACACATATATGATATGCATACACACACATACACATATAGATACTTGCACATATAGACATATACACATACACATATACACATACACATATACACATACACATATACACATACACATATACATATAGATACTTGCATATATACATACACACATATAGACACACACACATACACTCACATGCATACATACACACATATGCATACACATGCATCATACATAGACACATGTATACACACACATGCACATACATACATACATATGCATATACACAAATGCACATGCATAGATATGCATACACACACATGTGCATACATACTCACATGCATTCATACACACACATGCATATGTATACATACATACACACATGCATATGTATATATACATAAATACAAGCACATACACACAATAAATCGACTTGAGCCTAAAAAAAAGAAAATTCAAGAAACCTTATCTACCTTCATAGTCATGTACAAGTAAATAAAATCAGATACGAGTAAGTAAAGTCATCTACAAATCAGATACGAGTAAGTAAATAAAATATAGCTATATATAAAATTTTAGGCATACCCTCGACCTTCATGTTCTAACTTAAAAGAACATGTTTTCATCTATGTGGTGGGATTCACCTATATTCTTTTGAATAAAGGAGAACCTATTGTTTGATACCCATTCAAATGATTCAAGTTAATGATCGATAACGATCCCTTTTTAATGGGAAATTTCTACCTTCATACTCAGCTCAAAATCAATCAACCTTCAAAATATCCTACAAAATATACAAAAGTAAAAATTCATTATTATGTGCTTGAAAAAATATTAAACTATATCATAAAAAGTAAAATTTTTTATTACCTATTGTAACAGGTCTCCTTATCTTGAATCACAATCCCACACAAAATAATAGGCTTTGACACCACAAGATATAAAGAAGAAAAATAGAATATATGCAGATCAAGAAGAGAGAGAATTTTATTATCTATGTAGATTTACAAGTAGTTCTGATCTGCGTTACAAAATCTATCAAATAGCTTCAATGTGAAGCCTCATCCACCCGATCACCCCCGAGCAGATCTAAATCCCAATCTCAATCACAATCACAATCTCAATCCCAATCTCAATCACAATCACAATCTCAATCCCAATCTCAATCTCAATCTCAATCTCAATCCCAATCTCAATCGCAATTCCAGAAGCTGAAAAACAATTGTGATCAATGTACGACCATCGTCCTTTTCTATCTCTTAGTCTTCGTCTTTTTGGATCTCCACCTTTTGCCAGTGCACGACCAATCACGCCTTCCTAGACCTGCACTCTTAGAATCTACATGCTCCAAGATAACTTCTTTTCGCATGTCTCATGCAAGACTTCGAGACCACCCATGCATCTACTTTTCATGTCCACCTCAAGAATCGTACTTGCAAAAATAGAGGTGATCTCTGCAACACACTCACACACACATCAATCACCTAAAATAACCCATTTACCCATGTGCGTTTTCTAAATCTGCGAACATCAATAAGATGAATCAAGGCTTCTCTTTTTTTTTGAGTGTTGGAAAACAGACTTTTACATAATTATCCCAATCCCTTCTTCCTCTATATCCTCTTTGGTAGCCTCCTTGATAATTATTGTAATTATCATAACCTGAATTATAATTTGAGTTATAAATAGATATCTACTTGCCTCTGTAGATCCAAAACTTCCTCTTGATGCTCCTCTTCCTCTCTGATTCCTTGGATTTATATAACATGTTTTTGAAGTATGATTTAATAAACATTAAATGTTCCATGGATAAGCATTTGAAATTCTCCCCTTGCTTTGATTTCCAATTTTTCCACTTCTTCTACTCAATCTAGATCTTCTTGCAAAGTTACCTTGTGAAGAGGATTCTTTGTTGCTATGTCCACACATGTCTAAAAAAAGTGAACTTAGGAAATGAACTAGCCTAGGTGACAAGGGGTGAGAGATGCATCTATCTACCCAACAGACTCCACCCATATTTATACCTCTAAACCAAGGGGAAAAAATGTGGAGGATATTGCCAAATCGTCCTCCCACATGTATGCTAATCCAAGGGCTTCTAGCCTTGAAAATTACTTGGACTCACATGGCCTCCATATGAACTCTAAAAGGATATCTCTAAAGCTTGTATTTGCAATTCTAAAGGCTTGAAAGCCTTCAATAAGGTCCAAATACCATACCTTAGGAAATATCAATCCTAGGGTTGAAGCACTTCAATTTGGATAAATAAATAAACCAAGGGTTCACGTAGAAACCAAGGGTTACTTCTAACCCCTAGAATCCATATGTTTATTGTTCTAAATCCATGTTTTTATACAATATTCTTCCCTTCTTAAAACATCTTCTTCCTAGAAAATGTGTACAAGTATACTATGTGGAGTATTTTTTGTGCCCCATGATCAATCTCATTGATCATGGTCTTAATCTCTCTAATTTATCTCTTTATCTAAAGGGGATTTTGTCTCACACTCTATCTCAAACGAGGCGAATCTGTGTGTGGGATAATCCCTACCCAAATCATTCTAAACACCATCTAGCTTTGCACATGAAAAACTAAATGAAGTGAAAAGTATGGAATGAATGATAAGGGTGGATTCAAAACATCCCTTTCAAAAGTTCATTATGTACAAAATATGCATCCATAGCACAAACATATGAAGTAGGTGGATTCTAAGTGCTTTCAACTAAATTGCTACATAGATCCATTTTTATGAAATACTTGTGCATGGATCTAACAAAACTCATGGATCTTTAAGTAGTTCAAGACTTTGACAAATCTCCTTAGTTTTGATTCTAAGGAAAATGAATTTAAGGTTGAATCGACCATCTAAATTAGATGTTCTTACGATGTCCCATTTCTTTACCAACATCTACTAATCCATTTTCCCAATTACAGGATTACCATGTCATATTGAGCTTTAGAATCAAAGTAGAATGCAAATAAGAATCATTTCATTCACTTCTTGGGCAACCAACTTCAAGTAGGTCAAATCAAATTATCTTAGGATACTTTCCCAAAAACATGATTTATTTGGAATTGTTAAGATTCAAAACTATTTCTTACACTTTTTCTCTTCTAGAGTTTTACTCAAAACTCTTTTAGAGAACTTTAAAATCCATTAGAGATCTCGAATCAATACTTCATGGATGAATGATTCCTCTAAAAATCAAATGTCTTATAAGATTGAATAGGTTTTACAGAGAACATCTATCCATGATTCCATTTGGATAAATGGGTCCTTCATAGAGATGACTTGAATGCCCTATCAAATTCTTCTCCAAGGTTTAATAAGCCAAAAGGAAGAATTGAAAAACTTTGTTAAAATTTTTAAACTTTTAAAACACTAAATCTTATTTTAGGCGAACCTATGAGAATAAGTCTTCATGGATCCATTCAAGTCCAAAATTTGAGTTAATATATCAATCTTTATGAGAGATAAAATAAGTTCTCATACAGGCTCTTTGAGTAAGTTAAACCATTATCCAATCACCAAACCCTAGTGTGGTTCCAAAAATTGGTGTCTTGATCCATCGCATTTTATAACTATTAATGATGTTTCACTTTACTTATAAATTCTAATACTTCAACTATCTTAAGTTAATCCTTTTCAGAATTTCCTAATACTCCTTTATGAAAATAGAGTGCATAAGTTTGATTCATTAGGTTGGTTCATTTAGTTGTATTATGAACAAGGTATTTTGGATTAACTAAATCTAACTTGAACTATGTTCATTACTAATTTTTTTTTCGCAATGTCTTAAAACTCCTTTATACTAGAATGCATAAATTTGAGTCAAGAGATTGATTCACTTAGATTTACTATCGATTGAGTGATTTATCATAGATTGACTTAATCAAACTTACCTTGCTTAAAAGGATCTTTCCAAGCTCTTTGTTTTTTATAAATGCATGGAAGATTTTTTATCAAGAACTTAGATAGCATTTTTTGGAAGTTTCTTAGATAAGATCGTACTTGAAGCTTAAGGAAGATCATGGAAGTCTTCTAAGTTCTTCCCTCTTGGGGTTCTTAAATCATATCATTCACCATCATGTACTTCATCTTCATTTATGAAGTTTTGCTTCCGATTGGGACTCAATATTACTTCAAGTAATGAGGCCAAGACTCAAAGATACCTTCCATCTCAAGGTCTGATGTCCCATACCAACAATCCTACATTAATGTTAATATAAATTATAGTGTCCCATAACACCATATTTATATCCAACACTTATGTGCGGACTATATTTATCTTAAACTCTAGAAGCTTCATCTAACTATGGAGTACCCTTTGCTCAAATCCTTTTTACAAGAGTTTGAAGTCAAGGAATCACCTTTATGTTCTCTACTGTGCTAAAGTTTGCAAGGCTTCCATCAAACGTTCATTTTTATTTTCTTATCTCATGCTAATCTTGCAAGTGGCAAAAAATTTTATGGAATAAATATCCATTCTTATTTTAATAATAGTTCCAAGTGCCATGAAGTATGGTCAAGAGTTATTTCTTTTAAAAACTAACTTGTCGTGACAAGAGATCCTTATTTTCTATAAATTCCTTCTTTATCTAAAGCTCTTAGATAGCGATCCAAGGGTTTTTAAGGAATCTCTTTATTGATTAATTATAAGCATCTCTCAATGCTTTTGGATCTCTCTCAGAATCCCTTTATGGGTAGGTAAATACATGTTTACATCTTCCATAAACTCAATTACCATTTATCATGGTTCTAGACTACATACTTGAAATTCAAACTTCTACCTTTCATTTTTACTTCCATTTAGAGAATTATAGCCTTTGGCATGCTCTATTTAGCCTTGTGGCTGCAAACATCTTTCCTAGCTTGATAGGATCCCAATACTGGCTTTAACATGCTATGAAGTTGCTTTCTTAGCAACTTCTTCTCATCTTATAACCTAAAAGATGTTCTTCTATCACATCACTTTATCCATGATTTATACGCTCGAAATCAATTGTACCTAGTTTTGATACTTTTTGGCACTTTCTTCCCCCCTTTGAAGAGTTCTCATTCTCGAAAAGTATAAATTCTATGGCTTCATTTATTAATGAAAGAGCCATTGCTATGTTTGTGAGGAGTGATGTGATTTTGCAGAGATGAGAGGGTCTTGGAAAAAACCTACTCTACACCAACTTGTTTATGATTTGAGATCTCTAATAGAATTCCAAGAATGCAATCTATGCAATAATATGACCATAGTACCTTTCAAGATTCATCTCAAAAGTTTGATTCAAGACAAACAACTTTTAGAGTATGCAAATGTAGAGAAAAACTTCTATTATGGAAGACAACTCTCAGAAAATTATTGAGTGCTCACAACCTACTAGGCACTTCAATAAGGAAGTTAACTGAGCTAATACGATTTATTTCATGAATTTAGAGTTTCTATATTATGAGCTAGATATTTAAGAAGTCAGAGGTGTGATCTCAACATTTTAGGAAGTTGATGATACACATATACAATCATAGAGATATGGTCATATCTCTGTAGACAAAGCTATAATGACAAAACTATTTTCAAGACACACTTATAAGATTCTTATCCTTGTGATCAAATTGATAACCAAGTCAAGGAGGCCATAACTTAACTTCAACAACTCAGAGAAGTTGACATACTTTGAGAAGTACACAACAATAGTGAGTAGTAGATAGTGATGATGATAAAACTTGATGTATATGTATTGATAAGTGAAGTATGGTACATGGATGTGTTGGAGGAATCCCATGGCTTTGCATTGAGTACAATGTACACTCATGCATGAGTGGATGGATTGTCATATCCCAGGATGATGAAAGCAATGTATAAGTATACTTATTTTGAACATGATTGTTTAATAGATCTCACCTAATATTGTCCCTACTTTTAGTATTTCATTTGAATTTGAGTTGAGGTGGGAAATGTGGGTTTTGAGTCTCATTATATTCACAAGATTCTTGCTTCATGGAACCTTTTACAAATGGATAAAAATACCATATCTTTTAACCTTGGTAGTAATTAGAAAATAGATGTATCTACATATGACTAAACTCAAAGTCCAATGAAATCCATGGAATAAGGGCTACCACGTATGCTTTTCATAGATGTATAAGGGCTCCCCCTCAAGCCTAAGATTTTGGAATCTTCAATCCTTTGTAATGTCTTGAAGTCCAATCATAGACTTGAAACTACTAAGCTTCAATCCATCCAAAGCTTTAGTCATCATGTTTGCACATTGTTGTTGAGTAGATACATATGAAAGCTCAATCTTTTTGCTTGAAATCTTCTCCCTAACATAGTTTTAGAAGAGGCCATCTAGACCACAATTCCAATACTCCTTCTACTTCAAGAGGAGTCCACCCTTAGGTAAGTATACCATGTAACATGTCTGTGTGCAAGTATACTACTTGAGAGTGAAAGAGTGAAATCAGAGTAATGACAAATTTATAAGAACACCAATGAGAAAAGCCTAACTCCTTAAGACTCAAAATGATTATAGTATGTCGAATTGATTGAAATGAGAAAGCCACTCCAAAGACTAGAAATTGACTAAAAAATGAACAACAAGAAGTATCTAAATCAACTAAGTACTTTCTACAAGTGAAATGCAACATACTCCAACTGAGATACACTAGCCAAGACTACTCGATCACACTACTAAATTCCACAGAGCTAGGAAGCCAACACTCTGGTGAAGTCACTAGAGAGTGGCCTCCACACATAGTGCACAAGTTGTAATAGATTGCATATAGCAACCAAGAGATAGTTCCACTAGTAGAGAACAACACTTTGACTAGAATATAGGCTCCAAAGGTGAGAGGAGTGACCTTGCCGATTCTAAGCTTTTACTATCCTATTTGCCAAATGGACAAGTGTGTTGGAGGAGTGGGCTACATTAATTTACACCTCAAACATTTACTGACAAGTCTAGAAAAATTTACTCCATGTTGCATCACATGAGTGATCATACTATCACCCAAGGTAGGCATACAAAAACTAGGTGGAGGTGGCATCCATTTTTGGCCATCTCAAAAAGAGGTGGAGGTGGCGCCCTAATTTGGTCATGTCAAAAACAGGTGGAGGTTGCACACAATTTCGGGTGTGTGACTCTTTTGGGCCACCTAAGTCTTTAGACCTTACCATTGTTCATGTTCATTTTACCATGAATGTCACACCTTACAAAAGACTAGCAAAAGAGTAGAATTTCCATTGCTTGATAACTACCCTACTTAAGAGCCATAGAGTGAAACCATGCTTTGATAGAAGAGTTGAATAATCCTTCATTGAAGTCTGCTGCTAATGGTTGATTTGTGATTGCCATAACTCCTTGTAATTGATGTAATTCATTTTTGTATGCATTAGGTCCTTACCTTAGTCACCCACTTGGAGCCCAACTTGGAGCCACCCTATCAAAATATAGCCACCTTGAACATATTAAAGTAGTCCCCTTTACTCATTGGTTCACTTCCAAATTTACCTTGACTAGGATGAGTGGTTTCCCTTATGACTACAATCGAAAGGGGTTCACCCATGATGGGTCACCCACCATGATCACAAGGTCACTCTAAAGAGGCCACACTTGGCCATAGATAGAGTAGGAGTAGTGGTATGGCCCAAAACGCGTTATAGCTACACCTTCAAAGTCACCCTCATAAAGCAATGAGTCACCCTAGATGGTGGTGCATAGGAGGTTGCCTTGGGAGGTATATCTAGAGGACACCTTGGGTGTGCAATATGGTAGAGGCCTCTCCCTTAAAATCATGTGGAGGTGGAGCCACCTCAGATGTTCAAGGGTCACCTAGGGAGAGTAAGTAGTGGATATAGGAGGAGGTGTCTCCCATTGTAATTTGCCACTTCTTTGTTGCTTTTGCCAAGGCATTGATTCCTTTACTTCATTCTTTGAGTACAATTCCTTTATTTCCTATGTGCTTAAGCCATTGCTGATGCTCAATTTTGGATTCCTTCCATTGTGTCCTATGTGCTCAGTCTAGGTGGTGCTCTGTTGCTCTGTTCTTGATGCCACATTAGATGTGCTTTGACTTGAGATAGTGTGGTTGATACCTTCTTCATGCATAATCTCAACACTCCCCCTCAAGCTCAACATCATGTCCTATAACCCAAGCCTCTTTTGAAACTTCTTTAACTTCTCAAATCCAAGTTCTTTAGTGAATATATCAACAACCTGCTCATCTGTCCTCACAGAAACAAGGTCAATATCACCTACTAATACCTTTTCTTGGATAAAATGATAATGCACTTCAATATGCTTTGTTCTTGCATGCAAAACCGGGTTCTATGCTAACTATATGTCGCTTAGATTATCACAATAGATGATGATGGGCTTTTGCACTTCCACACCTAAATCTGCAAGTATCTTTTCTAACCAAGATGCTTCACATGCTGTCATTACAACACCTCTATACTCAGCCTCTGTACTCGACAAAGCAACAATGGGTTGCTTCTTGCTGCTCCATGTAATAGTTGCACTTCCAAGTGAGAATAGAAAACCACTAGTAGATCTTCTATTTGGAACAATACCAGCCCAATCTGCATTGGTGTATTCATGAACGTGAAAATCTACTCCAGCTTCATAAAACAGTGCATAATCCAAAGTAGCACTCACATAACATAGAGTGTGCCTTAGAGCATCTAAATGTGGTTTCCTCGGAACCTGCATAAATTGACTTTCAAGTCCAAAAATGTAGCTTAGATGAGGCCTTGTAATTTTGAGATATATCAAACTTCCGACAATTCTCCTATACATAGTAGCAGTTTCCAATGCTTTACTTGATGTAGTATCCAACTTCAAATTCTAATCTAATGGCATAGAAATTGGCTTACAATCAGCCATACTATATTTTTGCAACATACTCAAGGCATATTACCTTTGCAACATCCATATGTCTGTTTTTGTATGTATAGACTCAATGCCCAAGACATAATGCAACACACTAAGATCTTTCATGTCAAATTCTTGCATAAGGAGTTACTTTACCTCTTTAATGCTTTCTTCATTATCACGACCTACAGTCAAGTCATCAACATAAATAGCCACAATTGTGATGCCATCATCATCCTTCCTTGCATAAAGTGAATGATCAACATCACACATAGAAAACCCAATGGTGGTTATGTAATTAGAAATCCTTTCATGTCAAGCATGAGAGGTTTGTTTAAACTCATACAAAGCCTTTTTCAACTTGCAAACATGTTCTGTGTGCTTTGAATCCTCATATCCTTGTGGCTGGTCCATATATACTTCTTCCTATAACTCACCATGTAGAAAAGCATTCTTCACATCCATCTGATGCAAGCTCCATCTTTTTGCTGTAGCTAGTGCAAAAAGTGCTCTTCCAATAGACATTTTAGCTACAACACTGAACATTTCCTCATAATCAATGCCATATGCCTCTGCATATCCTTTTGCTACTAATCGTGCTTTATACTTGCTTATGCTACCATCAACATTGTCCTTTGACTTGTAAACCCACTTGCACCCTATGGGTTTCTTTCCTTGTGGCAATGGAACCAGTTTCCATGTTTCATTTCCATAAAGTGCAACCATCTTGTCATCCATAGATTTTTCCCAATCTTCATTTCCAATTGCATCTTCAAAAGAAGAAGGTTCAACATCTTGTATTACCTTGGCCATATAGGCACAATGACAAGCCATGTGACTATCATATGTCAATCATTGCACTGAATTCTGCATCCTCCTAGATCTTCTAGGACCTCGGTCACTTCTCCTTGTATCATTTGCATGTGATTCTTACTCCTAGAGTCTTCATAGAGGGCAATCCAAGTTCCTCATCAAGACTCTTTTTTGAATTGCTTGAATGTCCATCAATGCCTTCAGAGGGTTCATTAAGGAAAGGTCCATCCTTGAGGCTATCATTGATGTTTGGGAAGGTTTGGTTTTTGGTGAGGAATCTATGCAAGATGCCCTCTTCCTTTAGATTGACTTTGAAAATGCTTATGATAGACTAGAGTGGGACTTCATTCTCCAATCATTGAAAGACATGGGCTTTGGACAAAAATTCACTAAGATGATTTCGACTCTGTTGGGAAATGCAACTGCTCAGATAAACATCAATGGTCAACTCTCTCAAGTGATTATATTAGGAGAGGGGGAGTCGGAAGAGTCTACCCAGATATGGATGTGTAAGCCAAAAAAAGGAGGGATGTACAAACTTTATGGCTGATGGTCTGAGCTACCTTGTTAAGCATCAAGCTCACTTAGGTCATATTCAAGGCCTCAGTCCACCTCTTAATGAAGATTAGATGATCATGAGACATTTTGCCGATGATACTAGTGATTTTGTGCATAATGACACGTTAAGCATTGTAACTTTTTAGGGTTGTCTGAATACCTTTTATGAGGATTTGGGATCCAAAATAAATCATTCAAAATCTTCTTTCAGGGTAGTGATTGGGTATCCTCCTCAATTGCTTATTGACCATGGTTGTGAGTTAATCCCTAGTGGTCAAATCTTTCGTTTCTTAGGTATTCCGATGGGATTCAATGCAAATTAATCTGATTAGGCGTGCTATGGTGATTAACATATTCTTTCTCTCCTCGATACTTTACTTTATCTCCTGCTCGAGACAAAAGACCAAGAGCTCTTCAAGCTAGAGAGAATTTGTAGGAAATTCCTCTGGACAGGTGACCCTAATAGAAGGGGTATCCCCAAAATTAAAAGGACTACTTGCATTAGCCAAAAGGATCAAGGTGCTTTGCAAATTCTAAACATCCGAGGAATGGATAATAAGTTAGCGGCAAAGTGGTTAATTAAAGTGTGGAGCAATAGTGATGCCTCTTGGGCCAAGCTTATTTTTAGAAACAAGCATGGTCTTAAGGGGTCCCCCGGGGTGGAAGGGTCTTGACCTTCTTACCATTTGGTTCTAACTATTTTCGATGACTCCAAAGGCTTGATTTTGTTCTCTATGGAAGAGTTTGAACAAGATTAAACAGTTTATCTAAATCAATGAACATTGGAAATGGGCTATTGGTATTAGACATAATGATTCGATTTACTTCCCTATCAAGGGCATTAGAAGTGTGGAGTCTTGGAACCTCCAAAAAGATAGGAAGCTTTGGAAAAAAGGCTTTGGATTGTGGAAACACCTCTAGAACCAAGCGACTTGTTAGTGGACTAGACTCAATGACATTGATCCAGCCAAAAGAGTGGACTACGAAGAATGGCATCTATTGCGGAGAAGATTCAATGCTTGGGAATGGTCGAGGACTCACCTCATTGGTGAGGAATCATGTCACCCTAAGGATCTAAGATGGCACAATGGCAATAGCCTTGAGAAAATTCTAAGATTGTAGAAGGATGCAGATTTTCATGTCACACTCAATAGGAAGTGGTGTCTATATTGCTTTTGTTGGAGGTGGGACTTTAAGTTCCAATCCATTTTGCATCCCCTCATTGAGATAAAAAAGTATGTGCTTATGTGGCAAATCCTTTACCGTGGAGTTCTGACCAATGTAAAAGCTAACAAAATTTGTGGGGTCTCCCCATGGTGGAAACGATGCCTTGTGGCATGGAAGACTCTTCTATTTGTGCCCCAAATCATTATCAATATGGAACACCCCTGAGAGAATCATGTTGCTACAAGGACAAATCAACTAGAAGCAAGCTTTGTTGGGTGAGCCAATCAAATGCTCCTCAACACTATGGAATGCTATAAGAGGGGAGAATCTATGGAAAATATGGAAAGAGAGGTGTGCTACCAACTTTGGAAGCCCTCGAAAGAATGATTGATAAAAAAATCTCTTATCCTTTTAGGCATAAGAATTTCGAATTGTAAAAAGCCCCCACCCTTTAGACATCATAGAGTGTTCTTATAGTGAGTAGCAAGATAAAAAACATGTGGTCCCTACATGAGGGGGATGAAAGGGTTATCAACCTTCTTTGTAAAATTTTTTAGTAATCTATAAGCAACCCCTGCTTTGTGGGATACAGGGGGTCCCATGGGTGCTAGGCTCATTCACATGTACAACTATAATTCCTATTAATCAAAGTTTTGAAGAGTAGGCTCTACTGAACTTCCTTAAAAAAAAGGGAGGCATGAACTATGTTCAATGTATCACTCTACAATCGTGCCTACAACACAATTTTGACCACCAATGCTCAAACAATCTTGTGGTCTACATCTCTTATGCCAATGGAGTGATTAAATAAAATGAGATACTAGATTCAGATATCATCAAAGGGTAAACGCACAAAATATGCTAGGATCATTATCAAAACATTTACTAATATCCCCCCATGATGACTAGGGAAGTGGACACCATCCTCAGTAGCTACATATCTTGTTATGGTAGTCACACACTCCCAATTATATGATCATGATCCACACAAGAACAAGATGGATAAGCCTGAATAAGAAAGAAACTAAACAATAGATCTAGGTTCCAACCTAGCATAGAAAATATTTCCTAGCAAAGGGCAATACACCAAGAACATAATTCACTATACTTTAACTTGGGTTAGTTAGTGTAAAGTGTTTACTACTTTCATATCAATTTTCATCACATTTGGTCTAAAGGATCTAGAGATATGAATCATAGAAGGTGAAATGTCGAGATGACCCCTCGTACTTGTTAGAATCATTTCTCAATGTATAAGGTGGCTAAATTGATGAAATAACTTGCTTTAGTTAGCTATATACTACAATTAGATATCTGTTAAAAGCTCTCTAGTCTATTCGTATGAGAATGTGAGCTCGGAGCAAATTATTGAGCCCTTCTATTCCCAAAATAGAAGGTTTCTTCACATTTCTAGTACATCCAAGTTATCTATTTTGATGCAAACTTTTGGGAATGATGCTCCAAAGTTTTGTTCAATACCAGCTCATCTCTGGAACCTACCCATCTATCTCCTCATAGTGGTATCAGAGAAACAACAAATCAGCATGGGAGATGGATTTCCTTTATCCATATACAAATTGGATTGAGGTAACTACTCAGCTTGGTCACTTAGAATGGAAGCTTATCTTCAAGGGAGAAACCTCTATGGTTACATATCTGGAGATGAGATGATGCCAATCCTCAAGAGCAAAGGACAACCAACTCAAGACGAACAAGAGAGGTTAACCACATGGTGCCCAAAGGATGGTCTAGCAAGGTCATATATTCTCAACTCAATCTCTCGTTTTGTACTTCCACACATCAACAATTGCAAGACTTCACAAGAGACGGGAAATTCTCTTGTAGCATTCTTCTCATCAAGTACCAAAGCAAGAAAGAATCAAATATGGATGGAGTTCATCACACTTAAGAAGATGCCCAAATAGTGTGACTGATTTTTTCACTAAAATGGACATAGCAGATCAACTTGGGAGCATTGAAGAAATCATTGATGAAGAGCAGATAGTAAGGAAAGTGACCAATGGAATAAAGGGAGATGACAAATAGGAAGCTTTCACCATAGCCATGGACCTCTACATGGACATGTAGGTTCCTTATTTTCAACACCCTCATGGGGCAATTGTTCACACATGAGGCAAAGTTTATGAGTAATGGAGGCAACTCATAAGGTAATCAATCCTTTGATCTCTATAGAGATAAGAACAAGAATAAGGATGGCAAAGGTAAAGGTAAAAATATATGATGATGAGGGAAACAAGTCTCAAGCAAACCTTGCAGGTAGAGGTGGAGGCTCAAGAGGAAGAGGGAAAGGAGGAAGGCAAGGCAGGGGGAGATCTCAAAGCTCCTCTCCATGTGCCATATGTGGCTTAACTAATCACATTAGTGAGAATTTTTTTCGGAACCCTAGAAACCAAAGAGGAAGGGGTTACAACAGAGGAGGCTATGGAAGCTCAAGAGGTAGATTCAACAACAACAACGGTTACAATAACAACTTATACAACAATAATAATTATCAAGGAGGATACAAAGGAAGGAGAGACCACAAAAATTATGTAGATGATCAAACTCAAGATGATTCATTACTTCTGATGAATATGACTATGAAGTAAGATAAAGCAAATGAACATTTATTTTATATAGACTCAAGTTGCTCAAATCATGTAGCAGGGAATGGAACTCTAATCTTAGACTTGGAAGATCCAAGGAATAGTCATGAAGTCCAAATAGGAGATGACACAAGGCATCCAGTAGAGAAGATAGGAAATGCGAAGACTTTAGATGGTCACATGAACCTATTAAGCAAGGTGTTTTATGTTCCAACTATCACCAAAAATCTCATTAGTGTAGGTTAGATTGTTAAGAAAGGATTGCAAATCAGATTCACAAAAAATGGATCCTTTGTTGAGGATCCACATCAAGGGTTCAAGAGGATAGCAAAAAGAGAAAATCTAGTTAGTCTATTTACTTTTGAGCACCAAGATACTAGGAAAATTGCATTGTGTAATTATGGTAGTCAAAACTTATCAAAATTGGAAATTTGCACAAGAGACTAGCTCATATAGGTGAAAGGTCTCTGAAACAAATTAGTAGGGATCAAAGTGTGCTTGGTCTACCAAACATCTCAAAACAACACATGATTTACAAATGTAGTGCTTGTCAATTTGGAAGGTGTGAGAGACAACCATTCACAAAGAGGGGATACATTCATGGATACTTATTGGAGCTAGTCCATATGAATGTATGGGGGCCAAGCAAGGAGCCTTCAATATCTGGATCTAGGTATTATATGTCATTCATTGATGATTATAGCAGATGGGAAATACTATATTTGATGAAACATAAATATGAAGTGTTCTCCGTTTCAAGAAATATCTAGCATTTGTGGAAAATCAAACAGGTAAGAGTTTAAAGAGACTAAGATCAGATGGAGGGGGAGAATATTTCTCCCATGACTTTGATTCTTATCTCCAAGAACGAGGAACCAAAAGAGAGATTACAAACATGTATATACTCTAGAGCAAAATGGAGTGGCAAAGAGAAGAAATCAAACCATAGTGGAGGCTATAAGATCAATGCTAAATGAGAAAAAGCTTCCCAATTACCTATGGGCAGAGGCCATATCCGAAGCCACCTATCTGATAAATAGAATCCCATCAAAAGCATTATATGGGATGACACCATATGAAGCATGAAAAGGAATAAGACCTAGCCTTGATCATTGTACAATCTTTGGGTGCATAGCATATGCACACATATCTTCACAAATTAGAGGAAAATTAGTTCCAAAGGTAGAGAAATGTATATTCATTGGCTATGAACTTAATAAAAAAGGATATAGGCTATATAACCCAAGCAATAAAGGTTTTATTGTAAGTAGTGATGTTGTGTTTGACGAAAACAAATCTTAGTTTGAAGATGAATGTACGAAAATCAAACTTCCCTATGACCCAAAGGAAGACTTTCCAACATTATCAAAAAGGAATGAGCATACACTTGAAGCATGGAGTGATTATGAAGATGACCAAAAGAATCCAAGAAAGGAAAATACCTCTTGGAGCTCTAAAGGCAAATTCAAAGTGCAAGAGATGAGAGATGTGGTAGAATCATCTCAACAAACTATAAGAAGGTCTACTAGAGAGAAAAGGAAGCCAAAAAGGCATGGTTATGACACTTCTTTGGTCACTAAGCATTCTATTTACATAGCACATGATACAAACTCAGAAGAACCATCTACATATGAAGAACCCAAGAAGAAGCCAAAATGGAGAGATGCCATGGAAGAATAAATAGAAGCTCTACAAGAAAATCAGACTTGGGAATTGGTTCCCAAGAAACCATCTATGAAGGTCAATGGTTCAAGGTGGATTTACAAAGTAAAGAAGAATTTTGATGGCTCAATTAACAGGCACAAAGCAATGATTATAGCCAAGGGGTTTGCACAAACCCAAGGAATTTAATATGAAGAGGCATTCTCACCTATGGCAAAAATGCCCACAATTAGAGTACTTATGAGTGTAGCATTGAATATCTATCAAATGGATGTTACAAAATGCTTTTTTGAATGGTTAGATTTTAGAGGAGGTATACATGGCTCAACCTCTTGGTTTTGAAGACCAATCATATCCAGAATGTGTATGCAAGTTAACGAAATCCTTGTATGGCTTTAAGCAAGCTCCTAGATCTTGGAATCATAGACTTGTCACCTACTTGCAAGATAAAGGTTTTATGCTAAACAAGGTAGATCCTTCCCTCTTCATTAAGAGGAATCACATAGAGTTCATACACCTTTGTATATATGTGGATGACATAATCATTACAGGTAATAATGCAAATGGAATCAGAAGGATCAAGGCTCAAAGGAAGAAAGAATTCAAGATCAGTGATCTTGGCCTTCTCACATACAATATATATAGAGAAAGGTATGTTCCTAAATCAAAGAAAGTACATTGGAGATATGCTTACCAAATTCAAGATGGAAAATACAAAGGTTGCAGGTACACCCATGGAGGTAGTTCTGAAGCCAAGTACTCATGAAGGTGAGTTAATTGAATATGTGATTAGTTACCAAAGCCTTGTTGAAAGCTTGAATTATGCTTCTCTAACTTGAGTAGATATCTGCCATGGAGTTAGTCTACTAAGCGAGTTCATGCACACTCCAAGGAAGCCTCACATGGAAGCAGCCAAGAGAATCCTAAAGTATTTGAAGAGTACAATCAATGAAGGATTATACTATCCATATACATCTGATATAGATGTTAAACTCTTTTCTAATGCAGATTGGGTAGGCTTTAAAGATGATAGAAGAAGCACATGAGGTTACTACCTTACCTTTGCAAGTACTAAATTGGTTTGATGGTCTTCCAAGAAGTAACCTACAATTTCTCTTTCATCAACTAAAGCTGAATACAGAGGACTTGCAAATGCTACACAAGATGCAATGTGGATTAGGACCCTATGTTGAGATTTAGGGTTGAATACTTCAACTCCGCATATATTTGGAAATAACATTAGTTCATTATATCTTGGTGCTAGCCCTATTTATCATGCCAAGACCAAACATATATAGGTTCACTAGCATTATGTCAGGGAAAAGATTATGAGTAAGGAGATACAACTCTCATATGTATCTACACAACAACAATGTGCAGATATGATGACAAAGGCATTGGATGGAAGCAAATTAAACAGGTTCAAATCAATGATTCGACTATAGGAAATCATGAAGAATTGAATACTCAAGCATCTTAGGCTTGAGGGGGAGCTCTTGGTATAACTAGCAAGCCTACGTGCTTGGCTAATGATTCAGGACTACACATCATTTTATCTCTTCACAAGAAGGAACTTCATGCGAACCTATGCTAGTCCTTTTGGGCATAGTTACTTTGGATAAATATAAAATAAAGTAGAATAAGTAATCTCGTGAGGTTAGGGAAAAATGTTAGGTCAAGGAAAATTCAAATTCAAACTTGGAACATGTGTATAAATACACATATTTTTTGTCGTGGGATATGTGAGCCATTCTCAGAGGCATTGAGCTACTTTAGTGAGGATACACTAAGCTCATCTCATGTATGAGTATTCCACTACAATTACCTTAAATCATATGTTCATTAGAATATAGATTGTGATACACTACTTCAAGTTCATCTCTATCTATTGTTCTCTATAGCATCTTCATCATTTCATTGATTTTGTGGAATCGATTTCTCTATGTATACGCCATCATTTGATGTATTTGATTTAATTAGCATAAGTTGTCTACTACTTTCATATCAATTTTCATCACATTTGATTCAAAGGATCTGGAGACAATGAATCATAGAAGGTGACTGTGTTTGCACAACATCTAGATCCTAAAATGTTGAGATGACCCCCTTGACTTGTTAGAATCATTTCTTTGTTTATGGTGTGGATATATTGATTAGATTACCTACTTTAGTTAGTTAGATGCTCCAAGTAGATGTGTGCAAAATTTCTCTGGTCAATTCATACCAAGTTGTGAGCTCTAAGAAAATTATTGAGCATGTCTATTCCCAAAATAGAAGGTTTCTTCACATTTCTAGTACAGGCAAGTTATCTGTTTTGATGCAAAATTTTGGTAATAATGCTCCAAAGCACTTATACTTCCAAATGCATCATTGTGAAGCTAAAGGATTCTATTAAGGATCCTTGGAGTTAACTTGGCAGGTGTAGAGCATGTTTTATGCAACACTACCTCATCACTAGAACCTACCCATCCACCTCCTCACAACTGTCAAGTAGTATACCTATACATAGAGATGTCATAGGCTATAATTCCCTAAGGAAGGACTCTCCTTGAAGTAGAATGAGTATTGGAACTTTGGTTCCAGTGGTCTCTTCTATAGTTTAGCATGACTAGTAGGACCTTTGCATGTTTTGCGTGAGGTATCTATTACAGTAAGTAGTTGTTTCCTATAGTATTTTTCTTGTTTTTTTGAGTATTTTGAGTGGGTACATGACCCATACTCAAGTGGAAAGGGAGCCTCTTTGTGCACATAAGATCTCAAAGACGTCAACTCAACCTTCATTTGGTCAACTCAACACTCCATTACCTTTAAACATCTCCACTGATTTAGCCTCTACACTGCTTTCAAAAGAGAAAATAGAAGGACCCTTGACTTTGTTTCGGACACCTCAGAAGAAACTGAGGCACAAATGGAGGACCTCTTAAACCTACTATCTAGGATACGTATTAAGTTCTCTACTATTACATGAAGATGTAGATGATCAGGTGAGGATGTTCATCCCCTTATGACGTGGGTGTGGGCTACAACATTGGGAGGATGCCATGCTAGTACTGCTCATTTCTATCTTAGATGGACTTGCAGACAAATGGTATAGCCAACATGTAGACATGTACTTTGCCACCTGGTAGGCCTTGAAGACTTCTTTTTGTCAAACTTTTTGGCCAAGAAACTCATCGAAGTGAGCCTTGGATAAATTGGAGAAATTAAAGTTACAGCCATGTGAATCCTTCAATGAGCTTTATTAACATTTTAAAGCACTCGTTTCTCATTTGCTGCATGCTCTAGGAGATTTTTTTGCAAATTGGTGACTTCTCACATAGAGGAGGGTAGAGTGCATTTTGAAGGTAGGATTCAAGAAAATTACACTGAGGGTCCAGACCCGATTGAGCAACTTAGGAGTTGGAAGCACTAAAGATGCAATGAAGTAAATAAGAGGAGAAGTTTGTTTCACCATACATATGCTACAATGATGGTTTAGTGGTGCAACTTCGACACAAAGTGGAGGAGTTGCAGACTACTCAAGAAATTTGTAAGCAAATTTGGTGTACCACATGCAACAATAGTGGTGACTCCAACATGAACTCACCTAATTGAGTAAGTTGCCATTTTTATGATGGACCATTCTTGAATGAGAAACCAAATTATAGATGTTCAAATATAGATGTTGCAGAGCAAAGAGGCACAAAAAGGGAGCCCCAAAATTTTTAATTAATGGGCATATTTTTCTTCTTCAAAATCTTAGGAATTCCCTAAAAAGCTATGTAAATGCACTAGAGGAGTCCTTTAGATGCATAATCCCAAACCATTGTAATATATCTCTTGTAAAATAGTGGGAGAATAGAGATTAGTCAATAAAGTGCCGGTCACTTGTGTGAAAGGACCAATTTTAGGGCACATGTATATAAGTCATTTTGTGACTCTTTGTAAAGACTTTTTGCCATTATGAAGAAGGAAAGCTCCTGAATTTCGAATTTGCTTCTTTCCTGCAGATTTTCATCTTCTCTATGATCTTTTGTGTGTGCGTGAAGCTTGGAATGTGTGTGTAGGAGTGATATCTATCCCTTCCCATCACTTTTGAGCTACTGTAGTGTGTGTGTGAGCAAGTAGGGGTTGTGGAGTGAGTGTGTGTGTTCCTGCCATTCACAATTTTGGTCATAACTTGAAGAGCGGTTGTCAGATTTGAGTGAAAATATGACCAATAGATGCGCCTCATTGAGAGCTTCGAAAGGAACCTAGTACTGACCATATTTGGAGTTCGGACCTGGGAGAAACATTCAAATTTGTAAAAACTATTGTAAGTGGTATCGCGGTAGACACTTTCAGAGGTTAAGTGAGTTATAGAGGTAGATTAGTCTTTTCTCAGGCATTTTAGCTAAACCACTTCATTTTCCATCACGTGTGCACATGTCCTCATACACTTAGTTAGGTCGGTTCTTCGGATTGATAATTAAGCGTGTGTCAATCCACCACTATATGCACTTGTGTGGCAAATGAGATTTAGTCTCTTTGGCACAAGCCCCTAAGACTTTGTGACTTAGGTACACACGTTTTTGGCACCGTTGCCGGGGAACACACTCGACCAAGTTGCTTTCATGATGGTTATAGCTCTAGAGTGACAAAATCGTACTTGTAGGAGTGAATTCGCTCAGTGGCAAGTAGTCAAATGCTTTAGCACTTGTTACTTTACATCCCGGAGGTGTGCATAATGAGTTTTTAGGTTTAGGGCTTGGAGAGAGAGAGAGAGGAGAAAGACTTAGGGTTAGGCTAGGAAGAGAAGTGGAGTAGGGGTAAGTCAAAATTATCAAGAAAAATTCCCAAAAAAATTGCCAAATTAGTGTAGTGTAGGCTTCAGTCACCAAGAACTATAAAAACCAAAAATAGAAGTTCATTTGATACTTGCTTCCAGTGTGGTATCGTCTGAGAGCAGTGATGGGTATCACTAGTTTGGAATCATGCAAACAGATCCCCCACACTTACCTAGTAAGCTCAAGGCCTAAGCATAACCACCTCAAGATAAGCTACATGCAAATATTAATCTCAAAAACTTTGAAAAATTGCACTCACACGTGATTAAAGGCTCGGACGGTATCGCAGGGTGGGGCAGAGTGATTTGAGGAATTCTATTTGTGAAAGAGAAGTCTAGGAGTGAAGAGGGGTGAGAGAAGAAATAGGGGGTGAAAAACATTTTTGAATTTGGAAGTGATTTGGCTGCAGTATCATGATCGGTTGAGCTTTTGGTATCGCGATACCAAAATTTCCCTTGTATCGTGATACTCGTCAAAGTATCGTATCGCCGATTACCAGTTGTGGTATCATGATACCATTTTTTGGTATCATATCGTCTCGTTGGTATCGCGATCGCAATTTGCCAAGTGGTATCGTATCATGGTCCACTTTGGTATCATATCGTCTCGGTCACGGTATCGTATCGTTGACCTAGCGGTATGGTATCACCTCACTTTCCAGTATCGTATCACGAACTTTTTGGTATCATATCGTGAAAAAGTTTGGTATCGTATCGTCCAAAAAGTGGTATCGTATCGTGAGAGTTCCAGTATTGTATCATGTTAATTTTGGTATCGTATCGTGTAGTCTCGCGATATTGTATCGCCAGCTGCACTGGTATCGTATCATCAGAATTTCCAGTATCGTATCGTGCCCTACAGTAGTATCGTATCATCACTTCGGGTGGTATCGTATCGCCTGTTTCCCATGGTATCATATCGTCTAGTCTTCTGGTATCATATCGTGGATTTCCCAAGTATTGTATCGTGAGCATACTTGGTATTGTATCATGGCAACCTGGTATCGCCTGGTGCAGTATCGCCAAAGTGGTATTGTCCAGAACACTTTGAGCATTTTCAAGGGTGAAATTGAGGCATTTGAGGAGACACTTAGGGAGAGTTTTAGAGGTCAAGAGAACCCTAGGAGGGTGAATGAACTTGAGGTCAGGAAGAGTTCTAAGTAGCCGAAAAGGTGTCATATCATCAGTAGGAAGCATCACTCAGGTCAGTCACCGTTCTACCTATTCCGACACCTCTAGTGATTCGGAGGAGGAGATACCCATGGCTTCAGAAGAAATGCAAGGCCATGTTCCTAGAAGAAGCTTCATGTCTACGGTGGAAGGGGAGTACTGCACCTTCTTACAATATGTGTCTACTAATGCCCAGGAGATTCCTATCTTCCTGGATGGGTTAAATAGGTCAGCTGCTAGGATGGTAACATCCACTAATGCCACAATTGTGCCTAGAAAAACTGTCAAGTATGAAGGGGGATTATATATGGATAAGTTGGGTCACATCTATATGGTGACAGAACACCCGAACTTGATCAATGAGAGAGGAGAATTGGAAGGACAAGAACATTCAGGAAGACCGGACTCTGAAGAGTTAGTGACTACCCCTAGAGGCAAGTCAGTAGTGACACGAATCTTGAGAGGGGATTTGATACCTCAAGATGACTATTTATTGGAGGTCTATTTGGTCCATGGATCAGATTTATTGCTGCAAACCGATTCACCTGCACACGGACACGAAGAAATCCCTATGACCTTTTACGAGTTAAAAGACCCAGAAGACGAGTCTAGAGTAACCTACCTAGACAAGAACCAAAGAAGCTATTGGATTGTCGATGCCTTAGATAGAGCTTGATTGAAGTATATGGGCTTGCCTGTATTTCCCTAATGAGAGCAGGCAACTACCTCTCAGAATCCTTTTGAGACACAGCAAGAGACAGAACATACTATGTCGGGACAAACAAGCCATCAGAGTGCTCCAAATAGAACACATGTACAATTTACAATGCCTGGAATGCAAGCACACAATTAGACACACCTTGGATTAGGCAACCAACACCGACCACCTGTGAGACCGAGACCACCCTTAGGAGTGCAACTTGGAATACCCCCAATTAGACTAGCAGTCCAAGTGATGCTTAGACAACCTGAACCCATAACAAGATTAAGGCCGATTCAAGTGACCAAATGTATGAGAAACCATTATGATGGATTGGGAGAACCTTACGACCACATTGCTAAATTTAAACAAGTCTTAAGAGCTGAACAAGTGGAGGATTTCTTTGTGCAGTATGAGTCCTTTGGACTCACCCTCACAGGAACGGCTCTGACATGGTTCCAACCTCTAGATCCCAATCAATTTGGAAATATGGAGCAATTCTTTCAAGAATTCATAGGAGAGTTCACTAAGAGAGGAATTAAACATAATTCTTCATCTTTAATCCATAGTTTTAAACAGAACCCTAATGAAACCGTGAGAACAGGTGCACAAAGATTCAGTAAGTATGTCGATAGATGTGTTGTAGCTGAAATACCTACGCAGCAAAAAATGATATCATTATTTTTGGATGGATTAATGAATGGAACTCTAAGAACATTAGTCTATGTGAAGAGACTACGGACATTCAATGAATGTCTCCAAGAGTGTATTGACCTCGAGGACAACCTAGCAGATGATCTCAAGAGTACGACTAGTCCTACTAAATCAGAAGACACTCGAAGCACAATAAACTCCAACTCAAGCAATGTGGAAGATCTAGCGGATCTAGTAACGAAGAAGTTCGGATTTCTCGGGCAAAGGAACTATCAGCATCCGTTGTTGAGAATACCTATGTTACGAAGATGTAGCTCATGTGGAGGTGATCACCCCACTCACATATGTGTTTGAGGAGGAATAGGTGTACCTCAAGCGTACCCATATAATAGGCAGCCCCATCAAAGAATGGCCTTATATTGTCACATAGAACATAAATACACCAATCACACCATGGAAAATTGCCTATTCAATAGGCAGACACGGCCTCTACAACCGCCTCAGTATCGGCCTTATGGATATCCACCTAGAGAGCCAGGCAGAGAGATGCCCAGGTACAATCCCTACCCCACACCACTAAGAGCACCTAGGACATACGAGCAAGCACAATATCCATAACCCCAGCCAGTGTTAGGACCACAACTGTCACATCCCCAACATGTGGTACCTATCAAGTATACCCAACCAGAGGAAAACTTAGAAAGAGCCATAGTGTCAACATCACCAATAGCTAGTGTAGAGTTAATGAACCCAGGATACCAGCAATTCCAAGGGAATTACTATTCCTATGATGCTAGTATAATGGAGTACGAGCAAGTTTATGATCCGCAATACTATGGATACGAAGGATATGACAATTTCTATGGACCAGAAGTGGCCACATTAATGTACACTGCACCTAAAGCACAAGCACCCGTAAGACCACCCATCAGACCACCTGTGCCAAGAGGACCATGTTATAGATGCGGAGGAGACCACTTTATCAGAGAGTGCACTTGACCATACAACCCACCACCTCTTAGGACCTGGGAAGGATATTGTAGTGATTGTGGAAAGGAACATCTCTTTCGAGATTGCCCAAAAAACCCCAACAAGGCTCAAGACACCGCACCCATTAATGTGATCGAAGTGATAGAAGCACCGGGGAGTGACAAGGAATACATAGTACCATTAAAGACCATTACACGAGCATGAACAAAGGAACAAAAAGGAAAACAACGGAACCTTGAACAAGAAAACAGTAAAACTGTAGACCCCAAAGTTCAAATAGTGGAAGATTCAGAAGACCCTCGTGAGAGTGCTCAGGCAATGAAAAGCCAAAAGTGGAAGGAAAGAAGAGAAAAGCTCAAGGAAAAATGGATGAAAAACAAAAACAGGAAAATGAGAAGCATACATGAAGCAATAAGAAGCCTAAAGAACCAGAGATTCGGGAAGAAGTTCCCATTCCACTGCCTATCTCAGAGTCAGAAAAGCTAGGATCAATTCTAGCCGACCCAAAATCGGATGATTTGGACATGTGGTTGAAAGTATACCAAGCTAGAATCAAGACTCGACCGAATGTGGAGAAACATGAAAGGTTTTACCCACAAGGAGAGTTAGAAAAGGAGAGGCTTGCGATATGTAGAAAATTCATAGAGGTAGCACAAGCAACCCTAGAAAAGACTATCCCTGCCCTCCCCGAGACAAGGATATCGAAGGATCAATACAAGGATTGTGTTAAAGTCAAGGACAAGGAACCAAAAGAGAAGGATGATAAACGTGAGCTAGTGAAAACCCAGGACGAACCTATGTCAACAGTGCCAGATTTAGAGGCTGACTGGCCAAAAGAATTGTGGAATAGGATCCGAGAAGAACAATGGAAAAGGAATGGAGTGGCTAAACCTCCTTTTGAGGAATTAGATGTGGAAGTTTATCAACCAAATCCCAACATGGAAGAAGTATATGAGGGAAGTATCGAGACTAGACCGAAATAGGGAAGAAGCTGAAAGCATTTCGACCCTACCTAATTACATGGGAGAGTATGAGGAAAAGGAAAAGGAAACTCAGATAAGAATTCATGCAATCTAATAGAACTTAAAAAAACAAAAGTACAATGCCAATTGACTGTGGAAGAACTACTTCGTGTTAAACCGCAATTATGGAAACAATTAGCAGGTCAACTGGAGTTAGGGCAGGAGAAGACCAAAAAGGAAAGCAAGGGAAATGAAAACCCATGTAAGGTACAAATTCCAGTGGATAAGGTTGGAGAATTTAGTGAAGGAGACGAAGGTAACACGTGTCTACCTGTCACTTATAATGGCTATATGACCAAAGCCATACTAGACACAGGAGCAGGAGTAGATATTGCCACCAAAGAGATTTGGGAGAAATGGGGAAAGCCTGCCTTATGACCCACTTACATGAAGCCTCAATTAGCAGATGGTCATGTTGAAAAACCATTAGGAATATTAGAAAAGATCAAATTAACCACTTGTGGAGTTGAATTTGAACATACTTTAGCCATCTATCAATTTGGAAAAGCAAACAATTATGAGATGATATTAGGATGACCCTTCATGAGACAGCTTAGGGTAGTGCAAGATTGGGGACGAGACTCTTTATATCTTCAACATCAAGGAAACACCACCAAAATAATCTTGCATACCTTTGTGTACAGAGATGTACCACCACTACAATGGAACCCCATACATAAAGAAGAGGATGAGTTGTCTATCCATAGCGCTGGATCAAGCGAACAATCATGGATGCATGAGGACGCCCAATTATGGATATGTAAGAAGCCAAGAAAGAGGATAATAAAAGCCAGTTGTGGCCAATAGGACATCCTAATTACCAGCCCATAAAAGATCCAATGTACATGCCTTAAATCTTTCCTGATGAAACATTTGAACCGCATGGATGGATGGAAATCCTAGCAACCTTGGATGTATGTGTGAATGAAGAAGTTCTGACGATGAATGAATGTGTGGATGAAGAAGGCTACGATGTGAATTTGTACATGGTTGTCCTTCAAGAAGTAGAAGCAGGGGAAATATTGGAAAAGTAGTGGAAAGAAGAATACGAGAGCATAGAAATGGAACGAGAATTTGATTAAGAAGAAAGCTACCTAGAAGCCATTCGAACCGAAGATAAGCAGGAAATGACCAAAGTTTTAGCAATAGAAGTAGCCCCCATAGCACCAAAGCAGGAGGAAAGTGTAAGTAACATCGAACCAAATCCTGACCTTTTTGAGGTTCCAGAGCATTTTAAAAGATATGAAGTAGAAGAGAGAAAAATAGCTATTCAAATGTCTAAGAGAGAGGCAAGAGAAGGAGAAGCGTACAACAACAAGCAACAAACAAAAAAGATCATAGTAACTGTAGAGGATGGGGAAGAAAGATGTACATACATAGGAAAAGACGTGTCAATAGAGGAGGAAGAAGAATTAATATAGTTGATCCGGGAATATCAAGATGTATTTGCTTGGACATATAAGGATCTCAAGGGTGTGGAACCCTCTATTGGTTATCATAGAATACCAATGACGATGGAGGCAAAACCATCTAAACAACGCCCTTACACCTATAACGAGGTTTATGCTGCGAAAATAAAACTCAGAGTATGCATTAACCTAAAAAAAGTGAATGCAGCCACGATCCGTGATAGCTACCCATTACCTAATACCGACCATCTGTTGGAAAGAGTTGCAGGAAAAGAAGTGTATAGTTTCTTGGACGAATTCTTTGGATACAACCAAGTAGCCATTGCTACTGAGGATCAACATAAGATCGCATTCGCGAATGAATGGGGAGTCTATGCTTTTTGAGTGATGCCTTTTGGACTCACTAATGCGCCTGCTACTTTCCAAAGGTTGATGTGTCATGTTTTCAAAGAATTCCTAAAGAAGAGTATGGAAGTGTATGTAGATGACCTATGAACATATTCAAATCAAAGGCAAGACCACATTCCCGAATTACGAAAAATATTTGATAAATGTCGACAATATAGAGTCTACCTGAACCCTAAGAAGTGTGTTTTCATGGTCAGACAAGGGAAGATTTTAGGACACAGTGTGTCTAGAAACGGAATATCTATAGATGAAGACAAGATCAAGGTCATTTTAGAACTTCCTAGACCGAAGAATGCAAAAGAAGTGCAAGCATTTATGGGACATTGTGGATACTACCGTAGATTTATCCACACGTATGCCATAATTGCCAAACCCTTGTATGGATTGCTGACCCAATTCACTTGGACTGATGAATGCAAAAAGGCATTTAACGAGTTAAAAAGGTGACTTAGCATGGCCCCAATTCTGAAAACACCGAATTGGAACAAGCCTTTTCATATTCATGTGGACGCTTCAAATTACGCAATAGGATGCATCTTAGCTCAGCCGGTAGATGAGGGAAAGTTAGATCACCCAATTGCCTATGCGAGTAGACAACTGAATCAAGCCGAGAGAAACTATACAACTATGGAGCGAGAGGGATTAGGAATAGTGTACGCTGTAAAGAAATTCAGACATTATCTCTTAGCCAACAAATTCAAGTTTTTCATAGATCATCAAGCCTTATTGTACCTAGTCAATAAGCCTTGTTAACACGGGAAGACTTGTGAGATGGTTTCTGTTATTGATGGAATTCGCCTTTGAAGTAATAGTGAAAAAGGGGAATACCCATATAAGAGCGGATCACCTCTCTAGATTAACACATGCAGAACCACCAAGTGGAGTGCCACACGATTTTCTAGACACTTACCTGTTTAATTTGGAAGTGTGCCCAAAGTGGTCAGAGAAGCTAATTCCAATAGTGGCCCACAACACTCGATTAATAAAGAAAGTAAACACGAAATTCTACAATCACGTAACTTGCACATTATTGCAGGAAGTGTGTACCATAAGGAACCCAACGGTGTATTATCTAGATGTGTTGAGGAATATGAACAAGTGAAGTTGATTGAACAAGCTCATGTAAACAAATGGAGGACGCACAGAGGGATTCACGGAACTCTAAGAGAATTGAAACGACTAGGAGTATACTGGCCTCATATGCCTAAAGATGTCCATGATTATGTCAGTAATTGCATAGAATGTCAAGAAACCATACCTGATGATCACACATCCTTACCCTTCTCTACAATAGCACCCAAATGGAGTGAAACGTTAGTGAAATTCCTAAAGACACGGGTACACGAGGAAGGAGTCAGCTTAGCAAGGAAATGGTCCCTAGAGGAAATGAGTAAGGATTATGTAATCATGGGAAGACACTTGTTTAAAAGAAGGAAAGACAACCATTTACGGTTATGTGTGCATGAAGGAGAATACTTACCCATATTAAAGATGGCACATGCAGGTGCTGCAAGAGGTCATTTTTCAGCTGAGAGAACTATAAAAATGATCCTCTTTGCGGGCTTGTGGTGGCCAACTCTACATATGGATGCGGACACCTATGTACAAAGTTGCGAGACATGCCAAAGGTCCAAATACCCGATTCGGCGAGATGACATGCCATTGAGACCCATGGTTTGCACTAGAGCATTTTCCAAATGGGGTATTGATTTCATAGGACCCATTAACCCACCAGCCAAAGGGTCACGTGCCGAATATATCATAGTAGCCATAGATTATTTGACAAAATGGGTGGAGGCAAAGGCTACTAGAAAGAATGATGCTCAGACCACTGCCAGGTTTCTTTTTGAGCACATTTTCACTCGTTTTGGATTACCAATTGAGATTATGAGTGACCGAGGAACGCATTTCATTAATGAAGTAATAGAGTCTTTAATGAATGAATTCTTGGTGATCCATAAAAAATCAGCCCCATACCACCCTAAAGGCAATGGTCAAGTGGAAATTTCCAATAAGGTGTTATGCACAGTATTGACAAAGATAGTCAATAGTGGAAGGTTAGATTGGGACAAACAATTGCATCATGCAATTTGGGCCTTCCGATTCACTTACAAGACTGCCATTGGAACTACCCCCTTCAATCTAGTGTATGGATAGAACTCAATCCTGTCGATCGATTTTTTAATGCCAACCTTGAGAATAGCACAACAGTATGAATGGACAAGACATGAATTATCCAAGCAACTAGACCAAATTGAGAAACTCCATGAGACTAGAATACAAGTTGTAGCAGGTATTTATGCAGACAAGAGAAGACAAAAGGCATATTATGATGCAAACATAAAAGACAAGGGATTAAGGGAAGGAGATTTAGTTCTGGTCTACACCTTGAAGCAACATGCCAAGGAATTACAAAAATGCGGATATGGACCTCTAATCATCAATAGGATTTTGACTAGTGGAGTAGTTAATCTAGCTACTCTGGATGGAGATATTCTTCCTAATTACATCAGTGGATGTCACGTGAAACGATAAATGGAGCCATTGATAGATCAAATGCTAACACGCCTTGTAGGTGCACAAAATAGGAAGAAGGAGGAAGAATGAATTAGAGAAGAAGCACAGCAAGAGGCCTTAGAGCGTATCAAGAAACGGAAAGAGTGGATAAGACAAAGAGATGAATGGTATCTACAAGGAGAAATGCCTATTCCCATGGCTAATTACCAAGTTCATAAGTCCAACACAACCAATGTCTGCATGTCATAGCCATACTTAAACCTAGGAATTGGAATGACGGAGTACAAGCTGATAGACACCTTGATAGATTCAGGAGCAGCACTCAGTTGCATACAAAATACAGTCATCACGGATCTTCAAACGATTATAATACCCATGAAAGCACATAGGATAGGTGTGGGAGGACAATATGTAGCATGCATTGGAGAAGCCATAGTATCCCTCCACCTAGGAAATTCAACTATGGAAAAACAAGTTCTAGTGTGTAGAGATGAAGATCTAATAGAGAACTTAATCCTAGGACAAGAGTGGATCATTGAGAACGAGGTGAGCATCCACCTAGCTCAAGGATACATTTCAGCCAAGATCGGGCACAAGGAAGTATTTAGTCTATTAGGAGAAAAATCCTCTCCTAGACCGAATGTCACGAACAGTGTTACGCAAAGTATGGAAGAACAGGTAGCACATGATGCAAGCACAATTCAATCAGAAGCAGGTCTCACAGAAGAAGGGAATTCAAAACCCAATGTATCCAAAGAGAAAATAGATTCATCATGCTTGACTAGTGAACAGAACGAAACCAAGGAAGACAATACTCTTAAAGGCTTCTATGAAAAACATCGATTAGCGGCCTGGAAGTCCACCATCAGCTACTCGCAATGAAGAAATGTTAACTTCAAATGGGTTCGAAAGGATCGGGTGAAGTAATAAAAAAATCCAACACCAGTGAATGTCATTTCTCATAAGGTCGACAAGACTACTTTTTCACGGAAATCAGAACCAAAATGACTCTTGAGAGTATGGCTTCCTAAGCCTTTGATAGAAGCTCAAAAAACACGGGAACAAATGTGGATTCCCAAGAAGGTCAGACAAGTGGCCATTCAAGAGATAAACAAGCACGAGGAAACATTATATCGACACAAGAGTACCTAAGGACTAGCGAGATTCGTCACAGTTACCCCAAGAGAAAAAAACCCACAACTCGGATAACAAAAGAGAGAAGAGATACACATGTAGCACAACAAAACGAGCAAAAGACAAGGCTTAAAACCTCTACTGGGAAATGGATCTGGAAACCAAAGCAACTGCAAGGAATGGAACACCTAAACCAAGAAGATTTCTTTTGCACACATAAAACTTCCAATGCACCTAAAGTATGCATGATAGAGCCACATTGCAAGGCCATGCATTTGGCACATGAGACACATAATAAAATTAGTGGTGCACATTCTCCAATGGGGGACAGGTCATAGCTTCTACTTCCTAAGGAATGGACCTACTATGTAAATAAATATTTGCTTCGGCTATACTAATTCTTGTTTTCTTTCAAAAGTGAAAATGAAAAAAAGATGCAGTAAGAAGTTCTACTGATGCAAACATGGGGAACGGAGTGACACAACGCATGAAATTTCACTACAACACACATCACTAAATGACATGTATTTACAACAGCTAATGCTCTTTGCATGACGAGTGCAGATGGCTTCTGAAGACTCTGAAGCTACCATTCAAGAGGAAGTGCTGGAATTTTCTTTGCAAAGCGTGACTAAAGCAAAAGGAAATTGGTTTAGGGATGATCAACCAGTAGGGGATTTCTTATTCCTCATAACCATTAAAATCATGGATACAGATCACCAGTTCCCTGTGATGTCCAAGGATTTCAAAATAGTACATGAGCTCACATCAACCATGGACGTTATGAAGAAGGCACACATTCAAAAATATTTTGAGCTACCAATCTACAAGCCTGATTTTTAGCAATGTACCCAAGTTATGAATACTCTATAGCCTGCCTTGCATGACCCATTGGTGTCGGAGGCTAGAGTCATGGACGCAGTTGGTGAATGGGTCATAATTCAATTTACACATGAATTAATCGAGGCAGCTTTTGGATGGGACTACAGTCTTGAAAGAGGAAAGTCAAGGAGCCAAGACGCAAACTTTCAATGACATCAATCATATTGATATTGAAGATGAAGTGAGGCTCATCCATCAGCACTTTTATTTTTCAAACATGCAAAGGTACATGGCTCCACAAAATATTGTAGTACAGATGCTATCACACGTTATTAAACAAATTGGAAATCAACTCAATATGACTCCTTATATTCAAGAGAGGTTGTTTGAGGCAAAGAAACAGTGGAATCACAAGAAGTTTTTGAATGGAAGCATGGCCTTGACCATATTGATATATCACGCCTTAGGCATTAGAGAGCATTTGAGGGAGATGCCATCATCGGAAGCCATGGCCAAATATGCAAAGATTGCAACAGTCCCTAGGAAGAAGAAAGGAATCAAGGTCATTGAGGAGGCAAAGACTAGCTCCCAACCTAAAATGAGAGGTACAAAAAGACTAAGGGAAATGATGCAAGCAGAAGCAGAAGTTCCAGCCACCAAAAGAGCACATGTGCTTCCAAGAACGATGTCGGGAAGAAGGAGGTTAGGTGAATGGGAAGAGTTGGTGTGGGGTTGGATTAGGCCCTGTGTGTGTGTGCCATTCCCACTGTCCGACGAGCGGCGTCTGCGCGTTGGGCGCCTCGCCCTCTCACTCTCTAGTGTGGCGATCCTCGTAGGGCCCCTACCCTTTCTCAAAAGAGATGCACAAATGTGTGTACGTGTAAGACCGTAGGTGTCGGGAATGAAAGAATCCAGATACAATGTGCAAACAAAGCTCAATGATACCACGAAAATGCAACTGAAGTCCTCCAATAAAATGTCAATTACAAATATTGCCACTATAGTGTGGGTCGGTGATACAGAAATCCGCTACCGTGCGGAATAGGTGAATACAAATATATGCTACCGCTACAGTGCGGATCGACCAAGTATAACGTAGGCCTCCCAGTAGAGTGCGAAAAGGCACCCACGATCTTCCGCTTCAATCTTTGCCGATGGATCCTTCCTTTAGTTTATGTCTTCAATCACTTTCTTGTCTTCAAGTCTACTCGGCAATAGCTTTTCTTCTCTTTTTCTTTAGAAATCCAACAATCACTTCATATAATCTCCAAAATCATCAATTGGTCAAACCTGGAGAAGTGTTCCACAAGAGATCCACAGGGTGTTAAAAATCATCAGTATCTTTTAGTATATAAAGAAAACATGCAATACTTATAAATAATCCTATTGTTGGACAAGCTTTTTAAGTTAATTGGTTAAAAAAAACCCATGGCCTACCAAAAGCTTGTGACTTCTTCTTAATTGCCAGTTTCCATATCTTAGATTGTCCCATCATTCTTATATTTGACATTCATAGGTTCTGGCTCAAGTAAAGGTAACACATCATGCTTCATTGAATGGTTATATTCAAGTAAGAAAGCAATAGGTCACATATCTCTATTCCTATCATGCTTTCTACACAAATTTATTGCTTTCATCTTTTATTACCTTAAATAAATTTTATGGCATAGATTTACGACGTTCACATTTCACATTAGCTTCTTTTTATGATTTTCTAATATGATTTCTAAATAAAATCTCTCTTTCTATCTCTATGTTTCTTTCTCGTTGCACACCATTCATTTAAATGTTTTTCATTGTAACCTTCATTTTCGAATGATCCATCCTCCTTCACATGGCACCAACTGGAAGTGTTGTAACCGACTCTGAAACCTAGTTATGATAATTGTTGCCATCTTTTCTATATTACATTTTCCCCTCTCTCTCCCTCCCTCTCTCTCTTTCTAAGTGCACCAACTTCTTTTTCCTCCATCACTACTTTTGTGTACAACACAACATCACCTTTCTCTCCACCAGCTATCCTTATCCATTGCTCTCTCTCTCTCTCTCTCTCTCTCTCTCTCTCTCTCGACTATAGGCCTCCACGCCAACCTTCTAGAGCATCTGCCCGACTAGCTAATCTGTCTTAGCATGAGCAATAGGCCACATACTCCAATATCTCTCCATTGTATGCGACAACTCCTCGAGCTTAATCTCTGCACGACCGGCAACTGCCTATCACACCCCCTATAAATCTCTCTCTCTCTCTCTCTCTCTCTCTCTATATATATATATATATATATATATATATATATATATATATATATATATATATATATATATATATATATATATATATCAGACATCTCTGCCTCCACATCATGCGTCACCGCCACTGCCGCCAGAGCAGCACTATCTGCACATACCTCTCTCCACATCCCATGCATCAGAAGCAGGAAAAGTCGATCTCACACCATTGCTACTTATCAAATCCCTCAATTCCTTTCTCTCTCTTTGACAACACCATCTCCAGCCGTCCTTTTTTCTCTGTGCCTCCTAATTCTCTCTCTAATCGGTCTCCGTGGACCTCATCCTATTCTTCTTCTGCGTATCTTTTGCCATGACTATAGCGCATCTCTCAATTTTGTGTGCATCCATAGTCCTCTCTCCCTATTTGATGACGGCTCTACAATTCCTCTCTGCACACAATACAAACATGATCTCTCTCTCTCTCTCTCTCTCTCTCTCTCTCTCTCTCTCTCCTTCTCTCTCTCTACGGTGCAACCATGCAACCGGTTAGTTTCGCCATCAACACCCGGATTCCTTTGTGCGCACCACTACATGTCTCTCTTATCAGTGATCATGCATACGTGCAATTGCTGCCACAGTATCTCTCTATGTCAACTATCCATTTCTCTCTCTCTGTGATACAGCCATATGGATGCCATTCTCTCTCTAGCACAGTGTAACAGTGCTGCTTCTCTCTACTTCTCTCTTTGTATATGCACAGCGCCGACAACTACCTTCTATGGCATCAATCAGAGCTAGTAGTCTCTCTCCTCTCACCAGATAAACAGCAGCCACGATGTCGCTCTCTCTCCACACGTCGACTCCTACAAACCTTCTCTCTTGCCATGATGCTCTGTCGTGCCTAAATTCTCTCTCTAAAGTCTTCTCGAATATCTCTATGCTCACCGACTCTCTACGCCTCTCTCTATAGTAGATGATGATCCTCTTTGTCTCTGAGTGCAGGCTAATATGCTCTCGCTTCAAAACCATCATCAATTGTTGTAAGATACTTATGCTCAAGAGCTACATGATAACCAACTATAAACATGATTGCATCACAAAGTTTTGCCACCATCAAGCATCATCTATATCGGCTACTCTCTCTCTCTCAAACATAAAGTAAAGCATGAATGTGAATAAGGGATGGGTAAGAAATTTACCTGGAGAAGCGTCCCACAAGAGATCCATGAGGAGAAACATGTGGGGCATGAATCCCTATTTAAAGGTCCCCCCCTCCTTCTCCCCTTGGGACTAATCTCTAGAAGTCTCTAACCTCCTTACTCAACTTTCTAATTTCATAATCATCTTGCATGTTCATCTGCTATTTTGGGAAATCCCATCTCTTATTTCTCGTTTTGATTTTTCTCTTTTTACTTTTCTAATTTTCTTCTTTCTATTTTTGAATCTTTTTCTTTTTCTCTTTTTATTTTTCTTAGATTAAGGTTTTCTTTATTAAATAAATTCCAAGGGCTAGACTTATGGTAAATGACAAAACTAAGGTTCTAACGTATGGTTTCCATGGGGCTAGACTTAGTTTCATGGACTATTTACAAAATCACATGGTTTCACATCTCACAGTCAATTAAATCAACCTGAACATGCACAAATTACCCTTCTCTCCATCGAAACATCACACTAAACTCATAAAATCAATGAGCTTTGAAAAAAATCAGGTACACTTCCCTACGGGATTTCATCCCGACATTCGCCCCCACTAAACCTGCACATCGTCCCGATGGGCCAACCTGCAAGATCCAACAAAAGCATATCAGTGTTCTTTTTGAAAACTCTCTTTATTTTTTATGTTTTTCTTTTCAAAACTTGAATCATAATCTCATGCATTTCATGCAATTTCTATAAAGATTAGTATAAATTTTAGAAAGTTATGTAGATGCAAGCTTCATAAACATCATACTATGTTTTTGCGTCTGCAATCTGACAAGTAATCAAATGAATAAACCATTGGCTTTCTAGATCTTTTGTTTGTTCAATTGGTTCAGATCCAGCAATTCATCCTAAGTACTAGCATATACTAAGTTTCTACTAACCCAGCTTGTAGAATACACCTTGATTCCTCTATTTATTTCTTACTTTCCAACTCTCCATCATATCTTTTCTTTTTCTTTTACTTTTCATTTTTCTTTTATTTTATTTTTCACTTCATCTCAGCTCAGTATTTTTTCTTTTTATCTTTATTTCACAAATCGGCCTATGTCAAAATCGGGTGCGACTCATGGACTTGTCCACCCGGCCAAGTTTACCCCACCTCTCTACCGACCCGACATAGCGTACGACATATACAATGTCAGCCCTACATGAGATCGACGTCAGCCCGTGGCTCTGACCACCCGGCCAGAGTGACTCCACCCGCCTATCGACCCATGCAAGTGCATGACAACAAATAGGTCAGGCCTACGACAAAAATAGCTACAGCTCATGGCCTTGATTGCCCGACCAAGGTGGTTCCACCCGCCTACTAGCCCATCGCAGCGCGCTAACAACATGCACACACATATAAGCTGGCTTGTGTATGAAGGTTTTTCATAAAATCATGATCCATATGGAGGTAAAATCTCGCAAGAAACAAATAGTAGGACCCAAGGAATCCCACTCACTAAGTGTTCAAATCAAATAGCATATACATACACTCAGTCTAAGCATGCCATCACATTCCCAAGCTTTCACTCCCAAAAGTCTCTAGTCTACTAACTGATTCCATTCCTATCATTCCTAGTTGTTCATGCTTCATATTGCAAACCCATAATAGATATTTGTTATCTTCATTCTACATGATTTTCTTAAATTTATACATATCTTTATCATACATATAAATGCAACGCAAATGCTCAATCAGAAATAAAATAGAACTCAAATCGGAAACATTTCACCTGATCATTTTAGTCCATCTTCATCATTGATTGATCCATCATTTCTTCGATTTAATGGTCTATTATTCTTCATCAGCATCAGTCTTAGTGTCATCAGCATCCTCCAAACTCATCATCATCATCATAATCATCATTAATCATCATTAATCATCATCAATCATCATTCATTCATTAATCATTTTAAATCATCAATAATCCATCAATCATCAATCATTTTCAACATCAATCATTATTATTCATCATCGTCATTCAATAGGGCTTGATCAGTCTCATACGTTTTCATTATGATTCTTCTTCAGTCATCCTTCAATATTTGCAAATATATCTTGAAATGTTAGATTTTTACTTCTTTTATTCTTCTTCAAAGTCTTAGAAGGCTTCACATTTTTCCTTGTATTTCCCTCGATTTGCTTGATAATATCATTAAGCAAGTGTTTTTCTACTTCATTGACTCGCTTACCAGGTTTTATATCTTCTTGAATTTCTTCATTACTCTTTTCATGTTGAACCTCTTTATCAAAGTTTAACTGAGACTGCAATTTGATAACTTTCTCTTGATCAAATAGATCCTCATTAGTCAAAAGTTTTGGATCAAACAAAACATATACATAATGCTCTTTCTTTGATTTCTCTTGAACTTCTCTATCAGATTCTCTTTTATGATCTATTTCTATTTGTTCTCTCAATATATGCTCAATATTTTGTTTTTCGACCTTTATTTTTCTACCTTTGGTTTCTTCAATAGACTTCTCTTGACTCTCAATAGATACCATTCTCATTTGTTCATCAGATTTACTGTTATCAACTCTTTTGGGTTTCCACATCTTTTCAATTGACTTTGATCTAGTTTTTGTCTCTTCAAAATATTCCTTCATTCCACCTCTTCCTACATTCAAATGCAAAGGTGATCTATCTTGGTATCTACAAATCTTATTTTCATGCTCACTTATTAGTTTATGTTTGCATGCACTTTCATACGCCAGACAATCCTAGAACATATGTCCATACTGGTCACACCAAAAGCAACATATAGGTCTCTTCTCATCCGAACTTGATTTCCTAGGTAGTGCTCTAGGCATGGATCTTCTAAGACCAAAAAATGATCCTTTGTGTGTCGATATGCCTTGGACTTTTACCTCATGCTCATTATCACACTTCAATGTTTGTAGGTCTTTAATTTGGTTAGAAAACAACTCAACCTTATCTTTCAATTTTGAAATCCCAGAATCCATTTCACTTTTATGTCTTTAATACTTATGCCCATTAGTTGAATAGTGTCAGATATTGCATTTATTGTTTGCATTAGGGTCATCACAATACTAAATTTTGATTTTATAGATTCATTTGTGTTTATTTCCATTTCTTTAATACGCTCTTCATATCTCCTAAACTATTCCTCAATCATTTTGTTCATTTTCGTTTTCCTCTTTTTATGATTTAAGTTGAGAAGTGGATTCTTGATCTATGCGTCAATAAAAAAGTGCACACTCGTATGATGTAAACTGATGCAAAAGTGGATGATCAAAGTCGGGCAGTGAAAAGAAATCTTTCTGTTCAAGTGCGTGGAATAATGCAATAATTCAAAGAACTTGAAATGCTAGTACTTGGAGTCTCTCTCTGATGCCGAGGTTCTTGTCTGCCTTCTCAAGGAGTGGGTGACACATCGAGTATCACCGGGAAACCGCTTCACTTCATGTCGGGTTCAAGTGTCGGGAAGAACGAGGTCAGGTGAATGGGAAGAGCCGGCGTGGGGTTGGATCAAGCCCCGTGTGTGCACCGTTCCCACTGTCAAATCCCTCAATTCCTTTCTCTCTCTTCGACAACACCATCTACAGCCATCCTTTTTTCTCTACGCCTCCCAATTCCCTCTCTAATCGGTCTCCATGGACCTCATCCTATTCTTCTTCTGCGTATCTTTTGCCACGACTATAGCGCATCTCTCAATTCTGTGTGCATCCATAGTCCTCTCTCCCTATTTGATGACGACTCTATAATTCCTCTCTGCACACAATACGAACATGAACTCTCTCTCCTCCGCTCTCTCTACGGTGCAACCGTGCAACCCGTTAGTTTCTCCATCAACACCCGGATTCCTCTGCGCGTGCCACTACATGTCTCTCTTATCAGTGATCATGCGTATGCACAACTGCTGCCACAATATCTCTCTATGTCAACTATCCATTTCTGTCTGTGTGATACAACCACATGGATGCCATTCTCTCTCTAGTGCAGTGTAACGGCGTTGCTTCTCTCTACTTCTCTCTCTGTATATGCACAACACCGACAACTGCCTTCGGTGGCATCAATCAGAGCTGCTAGTCTCTCTCCTCTCACCAGATAAACAGCAGCCACGATGTCGCTCTCTCTCCACACGTCAACTCCTACAAACCTTCTGTCCTGCCATGATGCTCTGTCGTGCCCAAATTCTCTCTCTGTAGTCTTCTTGAATGTCTCTATGCTAACAGACTCTCAGCGTCTCTCTCTATAGTAGATGATGATCCTCTCTCTCTAAGTGCAGACTAATATGCTCTCCATTCAAAACCATCATCAATTGTTGTAAGATACTTATGCTCAAGAGCTACATGATAACCAACTATAAACATGATTGCATCACAAAGTTTTGCCACCATCAAGCATCATCTATATCGGCTACTCTCTCTCTCTCTCAAACATAAAGTAAAGCATGAATGTGAATAAGGGAGGGGTAAGAAATTGACCTGGAGAAGCGTCCCTTAAGAGATCCACGAGGACAAAAATATGGGGCATGAACCCCTATTTATAGGTCCCCCCCTCCTTCTCCCCTTGGGAATAATCTCTAGAAGTCTCTAACCTCCTTACTCAACTTTCTAATTTCAAAATCATCTTGCATGTTCATCTGCTATTTTGGGAAATCCCATCTCTTATTTCTATTTTTGATTTTCTCTTTTTACTTTTCTAATTTTCTTCTTTCTATTTTTGAATCTTTTTATTTTTCTCATTTTATTTTTCTTAGATTAAGGTTTTCTTTCATACTTTATACACAAATTAAATAAATTCCAAGGGCTAGACTTATGGTAAATGACAAAACTAAGGTTCTAACCTAGGGTTTCCATGGGGCTAGAATTAGTTTCATGGACTATTTGCAAAATCACATGGTTTCACATCTCACAGTCAATTAAATCAACCAGAACATGCACAAATTACCCTTCTCTCCATCAAAACATCACACTAAACTCATAAAATCAATGAACTTTGAAAAAAATCAGGCACACTTCCTTGCGGGATTTCATCTCGACAACGACACTAGAAAACCGTCAACAGATCACGGAAGAAGAGTTGGCCAAAGCAATGGAAGACACACACCAGTATACCGAAGGTGAAGTAAACCTATGAGTGCAAGGACACCATTACCAACAACCACATCAAGATATGGAACAAAAATAGAGGCTGACCAAAGTGCATAGATACAGGGAATTAGGGTTAGTAAATTCAAGCTCATCTTCTGATGTACAAGAGGAATCAGACACCTCCTTATTAAATACAGACATTTGAAGTGAGTCAAAAGATGACGGAGAATGGGAGGAATTAAATGAAGTGAACTACAATGTAGAAGAGGAAGGCATGAAGGCGGATCAAACGCCCATCAACCCCAATCAAGACACTGCAGGAAAGGAGGTATCTCAAGAAAAATTACATGTCATCAAATTAAATGAAACATCTAACATTCAAATCCAAGAGACTAGACTTGCAAAAGGATTATTCAAAAATCCCAAAGAACAACCAAAAGATACTACGATGGAAGAGTAAGAACCCTTCACAGCAATAAGGGTAGTGGCAGAACCCTCCCCTATGGATGTTACATTTCGAGGGAGTGCCACAAAGGTCGTTAATACAGATGATAGAAACAAAGAACAAGAAGTACAACTCCAAATCAGACAACCACATAACAAAACTATACATGTAGAGCATGGAAGGGATGTCCAAATACTAGAGGAGCTCCGAGCATCCCAAGAACTTGGTTAAATGAAGATGTCGCTCAACTCAAGCCAGTGGTACAACATATGATAAAAATTGCCATGGGCACTCAACAGTTAATGCTTGAAGCTGATGCAGACTATGACAAGGCAAAGAATCAACTTCGAGAAATGGGTGAGAACCTTTCCGCCCAATTGATTCAAACTCAAAAGAACATAGCAGATAAAGAGAAGGAAGTCCAAGAAGCCAAGCAACAAGGATGTCCAAGAAGCCAAGCAACATAGCAGATAAAGAGAAGGAAGTCCAAGAAGCCAAGCCAACTATAGGAGTTACTAAAGAAATATGATGCTAGCGAGGCCGAGAAAACACGGATGAATGCAAGAAGCAAGATCTTGGAATCACAAATCAAAATATACATGGAAGACGTAGAGAACTTACAGAATAGAAACAAGGAGTTGATGACAGCTCTTCTATGTAACCAATCTATAGAAGCTCCTGAAGTGCCAAAAAATGACACAAAGGCATGGAGGAAAAGTTAGCTAGGTATGAAGATCAGCTCAAGCAGGAGTAGGCTCTCATTGCGGAATGGGAGAAGAGGTGTATGGAGGATACCGTGGCACTAAGGACGAAGTGGAAGACCATCCAAAATAGGTATATAGCACAATGTAAAGAAGACAGTGATCAACTCGAAGTCGTAGGACAAGAGCTCCTCAAAAATAAAGAAACAATTATGAAGGCTACCGAGGAAATCAAAAGCAAAGATTACATGATAAAGCAACTACAAGATCAACTAGCATAGAAGGCAACAGAGGAGACACCAGTAGTTCCACACTCCACAGCGGCTACTGAGGAGATTGAGGTACGTCCTCTCTCTCCCCCCTTACAGCACTCGTCGATGAGGGAGGAAGCGGAGATCCACTCTGAACGAACTCATCAGGATATTGCAGAACTAAGCCGACATGAGAGGGCACTACTGGTGTCCCAACTTATAGAAGATTTTGAAGATCAAGTGGTCAAAGTCATGAAGGAAGCGCAAATTGACAACAAGAATCTAGAACAAATAATGAGACCATTCAACGTACCATATGGTTTACTTAAAGAACAAACACGACAATATATAAAGAACACAACCAACAAAGAGCGAGACTCCAATCTCCAATTAAGCATGCAAACATTCACCTACACTCAAGAGGAATTTGACAAAGCGGATCCCATATGGAGGAGGAAGTTCTTGGAGAAAAATCCGACCCTAAGGGTACACTCGGAATCCTCACCATACATACTTCAGGTATATCCATCCTTTTGCCTAGTACCCAGAAGATGCTCCTGGATGCAATTTTGGGAAGATCAGTGCCGGGGAAGCATCAACAATCAGTGGCTCAACTATCCACTACTACCGAGTCCACCTCAAGATTATTTACCAACAGAAGAATGCATGATCAAGGCACTTGAATTTTGGATAGCTCGCGATGCCACTGTACCAGATCTAGCCATTAAGATGGCCAATAAGATTTTGAGCATGTTACTTACAGTTATTAAAGTGTTTCAACACGCTCAATATACTTTTTTGAACTTCATCAGCATTAATCAGGGACCCGACGCCCTCATTTCTGATCTATCAACTATACCGAGCTCATTAACACTTATGTCTATATACTCAAAGCTTATGTTTTTGCCAAGCACTTATATGCAGACTTTTGAAGAAGCATTCTTTATGGGATTTTTTGAAATGGACACCGAGATTTTTGTAAAAATGTCTTTGAATCTTAATGTTAGGATGGTGGCCTACGAATTGAATTTCTTTGCAGACCATCGCCAGGCACCGGAAGACGGAGTCAAATCAAACCAATGGAAAGAATTTATGCTATGTCATGCAAATCTGCTAAATCAACGATAGCAACAAGCCATACAAACATACTCACGTAGCCACAAAAAGCCTGTCAGGGATGACAGAGTTCAGGAGGAGGGATGTGCGGAAGGGGAATCAAGCAAAAAGAGAAGAAGAAGAAGATCAAAGAATAAAGCTGCTCAATAAAAAATAAAGATTATCAAGAAAACGAACAACTCTCTGCCCAAAGCCCTGCAGGGGCATGCATCAGGCAACAATGCCAAAGATCCAGGTCCTGAGGAGTGGAAATTAAAGAAAGATAACAACCAGGACATTTCATGGGAGGTTGTACACAACTTCCTCATCCACTAGGAGCTGTCGGGGAAGCAAAACAAGTCGAGGAGAGAGACAACACACAGAGGACTCTTCATCGGATAGGATAACCAATTGTCTGAAGGTCCTAGTTGCCTCCTCGTCCACTGAATGCGTGCGGTGAGAAGAAATGGAATAGATCCTAAAGGATGACAAAGACGATTCAGAAATAGGGCCTTTGAAACGGAATGATCTCTTAAAAGAGAGTAGAGGTCAGCAAATTAAGGTGTGCGGTGGAAGAAGGCAAACAGGATCAAAGCAATACAATAGGGGAAGGTATGTAAGTGACAAGGGCGAATCAAGGCCAATAAGTATCCATGAAGAAGTGCAAGAAGATATCTGGCAAATCCGAATCCTTCCACTGATGGTGTGTGCGGTAGCCCGACTTAATACAGCAATCGAGGTTTGTGATGTATGGAATACCAAAGGGCAAATAGAAGCATACCTCGGATAAAGTAACAAATTGTCTGACAGTCCTTATCGCTTCTTCGACCACTCGTTGCATGTATTTAAAAGCCTTATACAAGCTATAAACGAGAAGCAAAAGCCTCTCAAGGGACGACAGAGCCAAAGAGGGGGAGAGTGTTGCACAGCAAAGAGGCACAAAAGGGGAGCCCCAAAATTTTTAATTAATGGGCATATTTTTCTTCTTCAAAATCTTAGGAATTCCCTAAAAAGCTATGTAAATGCACTAGAGGATTCCTCTAGATGCATAATCCCAAAGCATTGTAATATATCACTTGTAAAATAGAAGGAGAATAGAGATTAGTCAATAAAGTGCTGGTCACTTGTGTGAAAAGACCAATTTTAGGGCACATGTATATAAGTCATTTTGTGACTCTTTGTAAGGACTTTTTGCCATTGTGAAGAAGGAGAGCTCCTGAATTTCGAATTTGCTTCTTTTCTGTAGATTTTCATCTTCTCTATGATCTTTTGTGTGTGTGTGAAGCTTGGAATGTGTATGTAGGACTGATATCTATCCCTTCCCATCACTTTTGAGCTCTTATAGTGAGTGTGTGAGCAAGTAGGAGTTGTGAAGTGGGTGTGTGTGTTCCCACCATTCACTGTTTTGGTCATAACTTGAAGAGCGGTTCTTAGATTCGAGTGAAAGTACAACTATTAGATGCGTCTCATCAAGAGCTTCAAAAAGAACCCATTATTGGCCATATTCGGAGTTCAAAGCTAGGAGAAACATTGAAATTTGTAAAAACTGCTGTAAGTCGTATCGTGACAGACACTTTCAGAGGCTTTAGTAATTGTACTTCTACTAGAGTCTACCACTAGATCATGGACAAGGTATTTTGTCTCATGCCACTTTTGAAGAACTCTGTCATAAAGGCTTCTAGCAATTGATCAATATTCTTGAATTTTCCTTGATGTAGTGGTTGAAACCACATCAACATGGTGCTTTTTAGATTTGGACAAGAGGCATGATATTGAGTGAGCAAGTCATCAACTTGTTCAACTCTTAGGACTTTTCTAAAATCTACTACGTGATCGTATGGATCTACAATTCTATCAAACTAATTCTTCATGGATTTAACGAGTTGGTTAGGCCTCAAGATCTGAGGGTGTTCTCTAGGCCTAGGCAAGGGAAACACATCCATGCCTCTTTGATGTCTTGGATTTCTATGCCTCTCCTGATCTATTCTTTCTATCTCCATTCCTGACCGTTATGTGCCTACTGATGAACACAATTTCTGATAATGTTTTACAACCAAATGGTAATCTCTAAGATGTTGGTTCAAGTTGTTCATGTCAGATGAATAGCCATTCAAAATATTCTAGTAGTTTGCGAAAATTACTAGTTCTTGGATTTGTTGAACTAGATGATGAGACATTACATCTTGTTGATCATATAGGAAACATGGCACTATTCTTAGAGGATATGAAGGTAAAACATCTTGGTGATGTATTGCATGTTCCTAGCATAACATAGAACCTAAGTTTTTTTGGACAAATGGTTGACCAAGGATTACAAGAAAAGTTTAATTCTGATTGTTTATATATAGAAGATTACAAGAAGAATGGAAGGCTGATTGCTAAAGGGAACAAAGTGGTTAGGATGATTACCTTGAAGGTGAAAATTTCTAAAACGAATGGAGCCATATTTTCAAAACGTGGTGTTACTGTTGACATACATATATGGCACAAAAGAATCGTACATGGAAATTTGTAGGGGCTAAAGTTGATGTAGTCAAAGGAGCTTGTACATATTACCAAAGTCCAAAGTTGAAAAGATGCAAAAGGTATGCAAAGCATGTAAGTTTTGTAAATAGCCAAGGGCATCATTTCCACATGAAAAGCATGGTAGTGAGAATGTGCTAGAGATAATGCATACCTATGTTTGGGTTCTTGCACAGACCACATCCATGGGAGGTTGCATGTTTTATGTCACATTCATTGATGACCATACACAAAAAGTATGGGTATAATTCATGACTGAGAAGAGTGAGTGTTTACTTAAAGAACAAACACGACAATATATAAAGAACACAACCAACAAAGAGCGAGACTCCAATCTCCAGTTAAGCATGCAAACATTCACCTACACTAAAGAGGAATTTGACAAAGCGGATCCCATATGGAGGAGGAAGTTCTTGGAGAAAAATCCGACCCTAAGGGTACACTCGGAATCCTCACCATACATACTTCAGGTATATCCATCCTTTGCCTAGTACCCAAAAGATGCTCCTGGATGCAATTTTGGGAAGGTCAGCGCTAGGGAAGCATCAGCAATCAGTGGCTCAACTATCCACTACTACCGAGTCCACCTCAAGATTATTCACCAACAGAAGAATGCATAATCAAGGCAATTGAATTTTGGATAGCTCGCGATGCCACTGTACCAGATCTAGCCATTAAGATGGCCAATAAGATTTTGAGCATGTTACTTACAGTTATTAAAGTGTTTCAGCATGCTCGATATACTTTTTTGAACTTCATCAGCATTAATCAGGGACTCGACGCCCTCATTTTTGATTTATCAACTATATCGAGCTCATTAACACTTATGTCTATATACTCAAAGCTTATGTTTTTGCCAAGCACTTATATGCAGACTTTTGAAGAAGCATTCTTTACGGGATTTTTTGAAATGGACACCGAGATTTTTGTAAAAATGTCTTTGAATCTTAATTTTAGGATGGTGGCCTACGAATTGAGTTTCTTTGCAGACCATCGCAAGGCACCAGAAGACGGAGTCAAATAACACCAATGGAGAGAATTTATGCTATGTCATGCAAATCTGCAAAATCAACGATAGCAACAAGCCATACAGACATACTCACGTAGCCACAAAAAGCTTGTCAGGGATGACAGAGTTCAGGAGGAGGGATGTGTGGAAGGGGAATCAAGCAAAAAGAGAAGAAGAAGAAGATCAAAGAATAAAGCTCCTCAATAAAGAATAAAGATTATCAAGAAAACGAACAACTCTCTGCCCAAAGCCCCGCAGGGGCATGCATCAGGAAACAATGCCAAAGATCCAGGTCCTGAGGAGTGGAAATTAAAGAAAGATAACAACCAGGACATTTCATGGGAGGTTGCACACAACTTCCTCATCCACTAGGAGCTGTCGGGGAAGCAAAACAAGTCGAGGAGAGAGACAACACACAAAGGGCTCTTCATCGGATAGGATAACCAATTGTCTGAAGGTCCTAGTTGCCTCCTCGTCCACTGAATGCGTGCGGTGAGAAGAAATGGAACAGATCCTAAAGGATGACAAAGACGATTCACAAATAGGGCCTTTGAAATGGAATGATCTCTTAAAAGAGAGTAGAGGTCAGCAAATTAAGGTGTGCGGTGGAAGAAGGCAAACAGGCTCAAAGCAATACAATAGGGGAAGGTATGTAAGTGACAAGGGCGGATCAAGGCCAATAAGTATCCATGAAGAAGTGCAAGAAGATATCTGGCAAATCCTAATCCTTCCACTGATGGTGTGTGCGGTAGCCCGACTTAATACAGCAACCCAGGTTTGTGATGTACGGAATACCAAGGGGCAAATAGAAGCATACCTCGGATAAAGTAACAAATTGTTTGATAGTCCTTACCACTTCTTCGACCACTTGTTGCATGTATTTAGAAGCCTTATACAAGCTATAAACGAGAAGCAAAAGCCTCTCAAGGGATGACAGAGCCAAAGAGGGGGAGAGTGTTGCAGAGCAAAGAGGCACAAAAGGGGAGCCCCAAAATTTTTAATTAATGGGCATATTTTTCTTCTTCAAAATCTTAGGAATTCCCTAAAAAGCTATTTAAATGCACTAGAGGATTCCTCTAGATGCATAATCCCAAAGCATTGTAATATATCTTTTGTAAAATAGTAGGAGAATAGAGATTAGTCAATAAAGTGCCGGTCATTTGTGTGAAAAGACCAATTTTAGGGCACATGTATATAAGTCATTTTGTGACTCTTTGTAAGGACTTTTTGCCATTGTGAAGAAGGAGAGCTCCTGAATTTCGAATTTGCTTCTTTCCTGTAGATTTTCATCTTCTCTATGATCTTTTGTGTGTGTGTGAAGCTTGGAATGTGTATGTAGGACTTATATCTATCCCTTCCCATCACTTTTGAGCTACTGTAGTGAGTGTGTGAGCAAGTAGGAGTTGTGAAGTGGGTGTGTGTGTTCCCGCCATTCATTGTTTTGGTCATAACTTGAAGAGCGGTTCTTAGATTCAAGTGAAAATACAACTATTAGATGTGTCTCGTCAAGAGCTTCAAAAAGAACCCATTATTGGCCATATTCAGAGTTCAAATCTAGGAGAAACATTCAAATTTGTAAAAATTGTTGTAAGTGGTATCGCGACAGACACTTTCAGAGGCTAAGTGATTCATAGAAGTAGATTAGTCTTTTCTTAGTCATTTTAGCTGAACTACTTCATTTTCCATCACGTGTGCACATGTCCTCATACCCTTGGTTAGGTCGATTCTTCGGATTGATAATTAAGCGTGTGTGAATCCACCACTATATGCACTTGTGTGGCAAATGAGATTTAGTCTCTTTGGCAGAAGTCCCTAAGACTTTGTGACTTAGGTACACAATAGACTTCAAGAAAGTAAACCCCACTATAACAGGTTTCTAAAATTGAGCACATGGATGACTTTATAATAGAATTCCTTTGCAATAGTTCGCTCATTTTCTTTGTCCATTTTTCACCCACTCACAACTATCTTTCTGCACTCTTGTTATCTTTTTAGTTGTGCTCATAGTCTCCTTGTTGACTAAGATATTCTTGTGGCCTATGCCTAGGTCTTGTTGTAGGGCTTGAGCTCCGATTATTACTTGCACTAGGGCTCTAGTAATTGTACTTCTACTAGAGTCTACCACTAGATCATGGACAAGGTATTTTGTCTTATGCCACTTTTGAAGAACTCTGTCATAAAGGCTTCTAGCAATTGATCAATATTCTTGAATTTTTCTTGATGTAGTGGTTGAAACCACATCAACATGGTGCTTTTTAGATTTGGACAAAAGGCATGATATTGAGTGAGCAAGTCATCAACTTGTTCAACTCTTAGGACTTTTCTAAAATCTACTACGTGATCATATGGATCTACAATTCTATCAAATTAATTCTTCATGGATTTAACCAGTTGGTTAGGCCTCAAGATCTGAGGGTGTTCTCTAGGCCTAGGCAAGGGAAACACGTCCATGCCTCTTTGATGTCTTGGATTTCTATGCCTCTCTTGATCTATTCTTTCTATCTCCATTCCTGACCGTTATGTGCCTACTGATGAACACAATTTCTGATAATGTTTTACAACCAAATGGTAATCTCTAAGATGTTGGTTCAAGTTGTTCATGTCACATGAATAGCCATTCAAAATATTCTAGTAGTTTGCGAAAATTACTAGTTCTTGGATTTGTTGAACTAGATGATGAGACATTACATCTTGTTGATCATATAGGAAACATGGCACTATTCTTAGAGGATATGAAGGTAAAACATCTTGGTGATGTATTGCATGTTCCTAACATAACATAGAACCTAAGTTTTTTTGGACAAATGGTTGACCAAGGAGTACAAGAAAAGTTTAATTCTCATTGTTTATATATAGAAGATTACAATAAGAATGGAAGGCTGATTGCTAAAGGGAACAAAGTGGTTAGGATGATTACCTTGAAGGTGAAAATTTCTAAAACGAATGGAGCCATATTTTCAAAACGTGGTGTTGCTATTGACATACATATATGGCACAAAAGAATCGTACATGGAAATTTGTAGGGGCTAAAGTTGATGTAGTCAAAGGAGCTTGTACATATTACCAAAGTCCAAAGTTGAAAAGATGCAAAAGGTATGCAAAGCATGTAAGTTTTGTAAATAGCCAAGGGCATCATTTCCACATGAAAAGCATGGTAGTGAGAATGTGCTAGAGATAATGCATACCTATGTTTGGGTTCTTGCAAAGACCACATCCATGGGAGGTTGCATGTTTTATGTCACATTCATTGATGACCATACACAAAAAGTATGGGTATAATTCATGACTGAGAAGATTGAGTGTTTACTTAAAGAACAAACACGACAATATATAAAGAACACAACCAACAAAGAGCAAGACTCCAATCTCTAGTTAAGCATGCAAACATTCAGCTACACTCAAGAGGAATTTGACAAAGCGGATCCCATATGGAGGAGGAAGTTCTTGGAGAAAAATCCCACCCTAAGGGTACACTCGGAATCCTCACCATACATACTTCAGGTATATCCATCCTTTTGCCTAGTACCCAGAAGATGCTCTTGGATGCAATTTTGGAAAGGTCAGCGCCAGGGAAGCATCAGCAATCAATGGCTCAACTATCCACTACTACCGAGTCCACCTCAAGATTATTTACCAACAGAAGAATGCATGATCAAGGCAATTGAATTTTGGATAGCTCGCGATGCCACTGTACCAGATCTAGCCATTAAGATGGCCAATAAGATTTTGAGCATGTTACTTACAGTTATCAAAGTGTTTCAGCACGCTCAATATACTTTTTTGAACTTCATCAGCATTAATCAGGGACCCGACGCCCTCATTTCTGATTTATCAACTATACCGAGCTCATTAACACTTATGTCTATATACTCAAAGCTTATGTTTTTGCCAAGCACTTATATGCAGACTTTTGAAGAAGCATTCCTTATGGGATTTTTTGAAATGGACACCGAGATTTTTGTAAAAATGTCTTCGAATCTAATGTTAGGATGGTGGCCTACGAATTGAGTTTCTTTGCAGACCATCGCCAGGCACCAGAAGACGGAGTCAAATCAAACCAATGGAAAGAATTTATGCTATGTCATGCAAATCTGCTAAATCAAGGATAACAACAAGCCATACAGACATACTCACGTAGCCACAAAAATCCTATCAGGGATGACAGAGTTCAGGAGGAGGGATGTGTGGAAGGGGAATCAAGCAAAAAGAGAAGAAGAAGAAGATCAAAGAATAAAGCTGCTCAATAAAGAATAAAGATTATCAAGAAAACGAACAACTCTCTGCCCAAAGCCCCGTAGGGGCATGCATCAGGCAACAATGCCAAAGATGCAGGTCCTGAGGAGTGGAAATTAAAGAAAGATAACAACCAGGACATTTCATGGGAGGTTGCACACAACTTCCTCATCCACTAGGAGCTTTCAGGGAAGCAAAACAAGTCGAGGAGAGAGACAACACACAAAGGACTCTTCATCGGATAGGATAACCAATTGTCTGAAGGTCCTAGTTGCCTCCTCGTCCACTAAATGCGTGCAGTGAGAAGAAATGGAACAGATCCTGAAGGATGACAAAGACGATTCAGAAATAGGGCCTTTGAAATGGAATGATCTCTTAAAAGAGAGTAGAGGTCAGCAAATTAAGGTGTGCGGTGGAAGAAGGCAAACAGGCTCAAAGCAATACAATAGGGGAAGGTATGTAAGTGACAAGGGCGGATCAAGGCCAATAAGTATCCATGAAGAAGTGCAAGAAGATATCTGGCAAATCCTAATCCTTCCACTGATGGTGTGTATGGTATCCCGACTTAATACAGCAACCCAGGTTTGTGATGTACGGAATACCAAGGGGCAAATAGAAGCATACCTCGGATAAAGTAACAAATTGTCTGACAGTCCTTATCGCTTCTTCGACCACTCGTTGCATGTATTTAGAAGCCTTATACAAGCTATAAACGAGAAGCAAAAGCCTCTCAAGGGACGACAGAGCCAAAGAGGGGGAGAGTGTTGCAGAGCAAAGAGGCACAAAAGGGGAGCCCCAAAATTTTTAATTAATGGGCATATTTTTCTTCTTCAAAATCTTAGGAATTCCCTAAAAAGCTATGTAAATGCACTAGAGGATTCCTCTAGATGCATAATCCCAAAGCATTGTAATATATCTCTTGTAAAATAGTAGGAAAATAGAGATTAGTCAATAAAGTGCCGGTCACTTGTGTGAAAAGACCAATTTTAGGGCACATGTATGTAAGTCATTTTGTGACTCTTTGTAAGGACTTTTTGCAATTGTGAAGAAGGAGAGCTCCTGAATTTCGAATTTGCTTCTTTCCTGTAGATTTTCATCTTCTCTATGATCTTTTGTGTGTGTGTGAAGCTTGGAATGTGTATGTAGGACTGATATCTATCCCTTCCCATCACTTTTGAGCTACTGTAGTGAGTGTGTGAGCAAGTAGGAGTTGTGAAGTGGGTGTGTGTGTTCCCGCCATTCACTGTTTTGGTCATAACTTGAAGAGCGGTTCTTAGATTTGAGTGAAAATACAACTATTAGATGCATCTCGTCAAGAGCTTCAAAAAGAACCCATTATTGGCCATATTCGGAGTTCAGAGCTAGGAGAAACATTCAAATTTGTAAAAACTGATGTAAGTGGTATCCCGACAGACACTTTCAGAGGCTAAGTGAGTCATAGAGGTAGATTAGTCTTTTCTTAGGCATTTTACCTGAACTACTTCATTTTCCATCACGTGTGCACATGTCCTCATACACTTGGTTAGGTCGGTTCTTCGGATTGATAATTAAGCGTGTGTGAATCCACCACTATATGCACTTGTGTGGCAAATGAGATTTAGTCTCTTTGGCACAAGTCCCTAAGACTTTGTGACTTAGGTACACAATAGACTTCAAGAAAGTAAATCCCACTATAACAGGTCTCTAAAATTGAGCACATGGATGACTTTATAATAGAATTCTTTTGCAATAGTTCGCTCATTTTCTTTGTCCATTTTTCACCCACTCACAACTATCTTTCTGTACTCTTGTTATCTTTTTAGTTGTGCTCATAGTCTCCTTGTTGACTAAGATATTCTTGTGGCCTATGCCTAGGTCTTGTTGTAGGGCTTGAGCTCCGATTATTACTTGCACTAGGGCTCTAGTAATTGTACTTCTACTAGAGTCTACCACTAGATCATGGACAAGGTATTTTGTCTTATGCCACTTTTGAAGAACTCTGTCATAAAGGCTTCTAGCAATTGATCAATATTCTTGAATTTTCCTTGATGTAGTGATTGAAACCACATCAACATGGTGCTTTTTAGATTTGGACAAAAGGCATGATATTGAGTGAGCAAGTCATCAACTTGTTCAACTCTTAGGACTTTTCTAAAATCTACCACGTGATCGTATGGATCTACAATTCTATCAAATTAACTCTTCATGGATTTAACCAGTTGGTTAGGCCTCAAGATCTGAGGGTGTTCTCTAGGCCTAGGCAAGGGAAACACGTCCATGCCTCTTTGATGTCTTGGATTTCTATGCCTCTCCTGATCTATTCTTTCTATCTCCATTCCTGACCGTTATGTGCCTACTGATGAACACAATTTCTGATAATGTTTTACAACCAAATGGTAATCTCTAAGATGTTGGTTCAAGTTGTTCATGTCACATGAATAGCCATTCAAAATATTCTATTAGTTTGCGAAAATTACTAGTTCTTGGATTTGTTGAACTAGATGATGAGACATTACATCTTGTTGATCATATAGGAAACATGGCACTATTCTTAGAGGATATGAAGGTAAAACATCTTGGTGATGTATTGCATGTTCCTAACATAACATAGAACCTAAGTTTTTTTGGACAAATGGTTGACCAAGGATTACAAGAAAAGTTTAATTCTGATTGTCTATATATAGAAGATTACAAGAAGAATGGAAGGCTGATTGCTAAAGGGAACAAAGTGGTTAGGATGATTACCTTGAAGGTGAAAATTTCTAAAACGAATGGAGCAATATTTTCAAAACGTGGTGTTACTGTTGACATACATATATGGCACAAAAGAATCGTACATGGAAATTTGTAGGGGCTAAAGTTGATGTAGTCAAAGGAGCTTGTACATATTACCAAAGTCCAAAGTTGAAAAGATGCAAAAGGTATGCAAAGCATGTAAGTTTTGTAAATAGCCAAGGGCATCATTTCCACATGAAAAGCATGGTAGTGAGAATGTGCTAGAGATAATGCATACCTATGTTTGGGTTCTTGCAAAGACCACATCCATAGGAGGTTGCATGTTTTATGTCACATTCATTGATGACCATACACAAAAAGTATGGGTATAATTCATGATTGAGAAGAGTGAGTGTTCACCCACTTTCAAAATTTCAAGGCTATGGTTGAAAAGCATAATTCATGGAACTCAAAGGCAATTTTCATGTAGGTACACACCACAAGAGAATGTTTAGTTGAACACAAAAATAGACATATTACAAAAATAGCAATATCCTTCATGGATGAAAAAGTATGCCTCATTGTTATTGGGTAGACGTTGTGTAAAATGTTGTATACAGCATGAATAGAACTCCAATTGCTCTTGTACAACAAGTTACAACTCAATTGAAGTTTACAAGTGAAAAGTGAAACTTATCATATATGAAAGTATTCAGATGTATTGCATATCTACATGTTCCAGATGAGTTGAGGATGAAACATGACCCAAAAGCAAAAACATGTATCTTCATTTAGTACTCCCTTGAGAAAAAGGGATATAAATGTTGCAAGCCAATCACACACAAGGCAAAGGTAAGTAGAGATGTGGTGTTTGATGAAATTGCAAGATTTTATGTTAATGCAAAAGAAGGAATTAATGGAGAATCAAATAAAAAAGGAAATGTTCAAAACACAGGTTCAAAATCTCAAGTTCTAAGTGGAGCACATGTGTTACTTAACAATAGCTCCAAATCAAACCTTACTAGAACCCTTTTTAATTCTTCAACTCGCAATCATTTTCAAAATGACCAAGTTTACTACATTTACAACATCACTTAGTATCATCACCTATATAAATTGTTTGGAAATTTTTATGATCTCTTTGGGTCCTCTTGCCTGGAACTTGTTCTCTACCTCCTATGTTAGATTTTTGTTGACCTTGGTCATAGTAATTTTTTGCCCGTCCACTTGTAAAGCCTCTGGCTCAGTCTCTTCCTCTACCAAAGTAGAATACTACTCAAAGTCAACTTTCACTCGGACATTTTTCTTCACCAAGGTTCTTTTCTTCAATTATCAACATGGATATAAGATTAGGAACATTCCAAATATTATCCCTAGTCTTAATAGAAGCTCTAAAATACTTATATGTAACACCTACGCCATGAGTCACGCTTCAAACTTAGGATTATCATCTACATTTATGCCAATATATGCAAGTGACTCACATATGCTTTTGATTTTTAAGGTGTGGTTACTTATCGACTTGTTGTAGTGTATGCAACACATTCTTGAGTTGCGATTTCCATGCCTCTAGGTGCCAAATCATCTATCTTGTAATCTAACAAACAACAATACATTACCTTCTATGAACCTTGATTCCAATCTTCATCTGATCTTAATTGGTCTCCAGTCTGACTCCTCTCTAATAATTATGAGGGGTTTTCATTGTCTTCTTCAATGTACTTCTAGTAGTCTTTTCCCATCAAGATTTTTTTCATTATGAATCTCCAAGCATAAAAGTTTTTCTTGTCCAATGTATCACTCATATGTTAGCTCATTCCATCAATATTTACCATTTCTACAACAATTTACAATACTGTAAAAACACTAGAAGGAGTGCCTCTACTTGAACAAAATCACATTGTGCTTGAAATTTTGTACTACAAAAACACACTTTTTGTGTATCAAAATTACATAGAAGTTCTTGAAGTCTAGATTTGGACTATTTTGAAGATTTGAGTAGTACACAACCTATAGTTTTGCAATCTGACCTTTTTTTGTGGGTACCACCTTAGGGGCTCAAAACAGAGGTTGAAATGGATCAAAGATAGAAGTCTACGAAATAAAGAAACTCCCTTAAAGTGATAAATCCAAAAAATAATTTGGAAACTCATATCTATAGACCAAATTTCATAGAAATCTAAGATTTTTTCTAAATCACGTGTTCTCCATGCCTTCTCACAGATTCATCACTTTTGGCCTTCTTTGTGAGCTCTCTATAGTGAGATTAGTTGTGATACCATGTCAAGAGAAAGGAGATAAGGAACAGAGCTTTCACACACTCTCACAGAACAAGAGAGGAGGACACATGATTTGAGGCAAGGAAGAATAAATGTCTTATACTTTTGCTATTACATAAGAAGAATGTAAAAGAATTACCTAACACAACAATAAAACCAATGCAATATATAAAGATAAATACATAAAGAAAACCCTAATGTCCACAAAAGAGTGATCTAGCAAGAAAAAAATATGCTAGCATTCTTGATAGAGAAATTTTGGTGAAGCTCACTAAAAATATCCCTAATATATATCAAAATAACTAATAGAAATGTAAGAGGAAAAAAATAGTATGTGTCATCCTCAATCATCACATGTTGATCTTGATATCTCAAAAAGGTAGAGAAGATTAGTTAGTTGTTGAATACATATGCTCTAACTATGCAGGTTGTACATAGAATAGGAACTTTATTTCATCATATATTTTCACTTCATAATAGGTCCTATTTCTTAAAGTTCTTATCTTCAAGAATGTACAATTGTATCCATTACAAAAGTAGAGTATGTTGCAACTTGTAAGGCATGTAACAAAACAGTGGGGCTTTCTAGATTGGAATGTGATATGGGCATACCTCAGCATGTACCTTGTTCACTCAATTATAGTGTGAATCCTATTGCATTGATTAAGAGTCTAGTCTATCATGTAAAGAAAAATCACATTGAGGAGCACTACCATAAATCTAGTGGTTTGATCAACAAAAAATTGAATTGACATGAGGCGGTTGTGAAACTGGCATACATTGAACTCCTACTCTTTGTTCTTTAATTTTTGCATTTTTTAATAGGCTTGCATAGGCTCACAATCCAGAGGATTGTGAGATTATCCCAAAAGATACATTGTGCTAAAAAGGAGCTAGGAAGCTCCTCTTTACACTATCCAATAGGTATTCCTAGTCTTATCTATGTATGTGAGTTGTACATTTGAGAATCATGTCTTTCGATGCTCATATATAATTACTCTATGATCAGTGGGGTCGTGAGGTTATCCACATATGTCCCCTTTTAGGAATTTTATATGGGACTAATTTAAGTCTGATAATGGTGGTCAATGTTGTACTACCCCTAGGGGTACATGAAATTTCCCTTAGTCGATGTTTCGATCCTTATCACTAAAAGCAAGACTTGTGGTTACAATGCCCCTATCATTCGTCTGTTCAAGCTCAGTTGATAATAATTACATTATGTCTCCTTTGTCTTCATAATGGTCGGCACAATGTTATACTATGAGTAGGTGCAAAATTCTCAAGGCTAAACCTAACTACCTCCTGATTTAGGTTTTCGAGATAGACAACAACCCCAAGGGAATTATAATTCTAAAACTATGAAATGGTTTAGTACACCTTACTAGGGGTCCAACACCTTACTATGATGTGGCTTTTCTTCCAACTTCAATTCAAATTCACTACCAGATGAATTTAGGCATGTACGTCTTGTTCATGCATCTTCCCTTCAATTGAGAGGATATGACTTGATTGAACACCTTTGTAAGATCCTACCCAATCGTAAGTACATGTACATTAATTTCATGTAATTTCCAAATTCTTAGGGCAGCACGTTCACATGCATTGATACTTCTAAGATAGATGTGACCTTTTCAAACAATGTGAAAATTAATTACTTGAAGTGCCACTTGCGTGAAAATTATTTGATAGGCTTCACATCCTATTACTTGTTTTTAAGCGAAATTCCAAGGAATAAAGTACACTGATTAGTTCAAAGAGTAGTCTCCTTGATCTACTTCTGGTTATTTAAGGGATTATTGTTGAGTTTCCCACATAAAAAATTGAAAATCTGATGAGCTTCACTCATTAAACAAAACCCATAAGATCGTGGTTGTTGTTTTTTTTTTACGTAGAGATTGTTTATGATCTTACATCACAAAGATCAATGATGTACGTGATCTTGCATGCTCATGATCATTCATGATATTTTTTTTCTCATAAGATTCCATCATAATCATGGATAAAAAACAATTTCTCCTATAAGTTCCTCGACCCAAATTGAAGACGATTTTATCATACAATATTCAGCCCCATATACCTCCTTAACATAGATCAAAACGGATCTTATCTTATAATTCCTAAATGCAAATCGAAGTTGATCTTATCATAAAATTTCTATTGATCCTATTATCTAAATCCCCATCGATCACAATATTTCATACAAGTTCCATAACAGAGATGAAAGATGATGACTGATACAAGTTCTAGAACACAAATGAAAGATGATGGTTCATACATGGAATTTTATGATGTAATATTTAACCCACATCGAGGATGTTGTTATGCTTTACTTCCTAAATGCAGATTTTAGTCAATTTTACCATAATATTACTCTCTATATATTGAAATCTATCTTACCATGTAAGGTTGTAAACACAAATCGAAGTCCATGTTATCATATAGGTTCTATTGCACATACATGAAATGATGCATGGTAGGTTGGAAACAAACTATGGTACATAGACGGTTGAAATTTTTTTAGACATAGAGAGATCCATATAAGCTTAATTATGCAGGAAGTATCATCATAGCTTGCATGGGTTCACAGATCATAGCTGATGTTTCCACAACAAAGATCATAGGTGATGTTTTCACAACAAAAACTTATAATGGAACTTTTCCCAACTCCAAATATTGTAAATAATCTTTTAACGATGTAACTCCCAAAGATTGATAATAATCTACACTAATTGTGTATGATCTCTTATGAATCATGATCCTTGTACATATTAGTATGTTCCGTTTATGAGCAATATGATGTGAACAATCGTGAACTTGGATACATAAGTCATGTAAAATCAACCATGGACATCATATGTGACCTTTGGAGATGATCATCCACAATTGATGGTATGAGTTCATAAGTAAGGTTATAAGCATGGATTACTTGTCAAATTGTTCATATGATGGTCAGTCACACCCAAGTAGAAGAACTTCAAAGGAAAGATAGATACCAATTGAAACAAGGCATAATGATCCTGCTCTTAATTGTAAGAAATAAACAAGACGAGGAATATTGATGTGCATAACCCTACACATATCATATAAAATCCTAGCCATGTCGGACATCACCTAACCAAGTAGGAGGTGAAAACTATTATTGTGGATTACAAGAGTCTAAATTACAATAAACATTTACAAGCACTTATGGTGGCATACCTAAAAATTCGTAGACCATCATGCAAGTTACCTAAACATGTTTTCCTTGTCACCATCTATATATGGAGCCGAAAAATAGCAAGATTATAGTACCATGACATAAAAAGTGATCGGATGGAAATAACAATTCACCAAAAGGGTCATATGATCCATCTTGTTTCTCCACCAAATCATGTGTATGATAGTTCAAAAAACAAGTTAATGCGAAGAGCTACAATGGGACAAAGAGATAAACACAAAAAGTGGTCAAATATGATAATGGATAGAGCAAATATAAAGTATTAAATCTAATTTCATAGATTCCATAGAAAATAGAGCCTAAAAACTAGGTGTATGATAAGAAATAGAAGGTTTTCATTGATTCTTCTATTTAGTAGTATGTTTTGATTCAATCTTTTCATACATAATTTCCAAAGTACATAGGCACTTTTATAGTGTCATTGGAAAGTTAAGAGGGCCCACATATCATCTCTGAATCTTCAAGGGGCTGGTACTAAGCAAGATTTGGCAGTACCTACTCATTTCTTGGAGTGTCCATCCATCTTTCCCAACAAAATGAAGAGCATCTACGCAGTTAAAACCCCAGCAAGAAAGACATCCTAAGCCATTAAACATGCCAAAATTACACTTGAAGAAGGAAAAAACACTTACGCATAAAAATTTCAAGAAGAAGAGCTCTCTTACTCACACTAGTAGAAGGTCTCTAGAAGTGAGAGGATTGGCCTTTGTATGATGGATCCGCCATGCACAACTTTCCATGAAGTTTGAGAAAACGAAAAGTTATGAAATTACACCCAATTTCTAGTTCTTCTCTTGTGTTTTTTCTTGATGAAACTCTTCCCATATGTAAATTTCTACAAACATACTTACAAAATTGTGCAAATTTTTTTTCCTAAGGTTAATAAAGCATACGCTACCACTGATTGTAACAATGCACTATGTCAATGCATGGATCACTTTACTTCACTAAGTATGAGTTAATGCAAAGGTGCGTGAGCTAGCTCGGGAACTATTGTTTCATTAATCATTATGGATCTTTTTCATGACCATACATTATAATGGCCATCAAGGGTTGCAAGGATGGGTTCCCTTACATAAAATACTATGGATGTGACTTAAAAGACCTTTTGTTATGTTCAAGGCAAGTTTTGCATCTATGTTATGATTAAATACTGTTGTTGTATGTATGTACTTCATAACGTTTCCCTTTTTATAGAAGACTCTTTTGATATAGACTGGATCTAATAAGTAGAGGCATAATCAACAAGCATGGGTGGCAGGTGGAAGAAAATTAAGTTCCAATAAGCAATGGATTATAATATTAAGGGTGTTAATAAAGAAGTGAGTAATCTGAGGACTAGTTCAATGTGCTGACATAATCTTGCAAGACTAATGTAAAGGATCATTCACAAGCGAATGTGCAAAAGGTTTTTGAGAATTAATCTTTGGTAGACGTGGATACATCATCATTAACTTTTGTAATCCAAGGAACTAATCATCAATTATTTTTCAATAATATGTCTTATTTTAGCTTATATGAAAAGTATTATAACGATCAACTATCTAAATTTTTGGTATTCACTATGATATAGTTGGTTTTGATGTACTTACACAAATAATAATATGTTTATTGATGTAATTGAAAATGTGAATTTTATAAAAAAAGTTATTTTTATAGTAAATGAAAATATTTTATGGAGGTATATAAACTTCATTAAACATTGCTATAATATTTTTGTAAATATATTAGAATTTATTATTATATTGATAATTTTTATGAATGTCTTATTGTAGATTTGTTACATAAGTACATACGTTAAGATTATGTGCGATGAATAAGTATTTGTTTTATCATTTCAAGCATTCATTTCTGTGTGAATAGTAGAACTATCAATTTTAACATTAGTCATCTGATGTGAATCCAATACATTGCTGCTTCATATACGAAAGTGGTCATATCTACAAATACAGAGGAAGAGTTCAATAGAAGGTACATGTACGCTGTATCACGTGTCTCACACACAATCACAAGCACGAACAGACGCACAGACGCAGACATACGACATGCACCCTGGAATGTTATTGGTGCTTTGTCGAGCTGAAATAGGCAAAGCATGGAAGATCGTCTGTTCAGAAGGGAACACGCCAGACGGGAGGTACTTTGTACCTTACCACATATGCAAGCTCTCTCTCTCTCTCTCTCTCTCTCTCTCTCTCTCTCTCTCTCACACACACACACACACAGATACGTTTATTCACGTGAGAACCAGAGTTTGATGAAGGCGACAACTCAAGCAAAGTCGTACAAATTCTCTTTCCATTGTCGACAACAAATCCAGTGCAGGATTACGCAATGCTTACCCCCCCTCTCCAGTAAATTCATCTGATAAATCGCCAAACTCACTTACCAGTAACATGGTGAAAGCCGCCGTTGTATACCTCATATTATTCAGCGGTGTGAGTTGTGCTCACGTCCCCTGACTGTCAGTGTTACGCTGACATTACATCGTTAAGCAGAGTCATTAAGCAAAGTAATTAAGCCAATGTTTGCATAAGAGCATGTCGTTAATCAGAATTATCAAGCCAATGTCTGCATAGCGTCGTACCGTTGAGTAGAGTTCCTGATCAAACTCTGTGAGAATATCCTCGTCCGAATCAAGGACCCGTGAAGCCGCAAGAGTTTTCTTCCAAGTGGCAGACCTTCAGCATCGTCTATTCTCGGTTCTCACTCTTCTGGGTATCACATCGCTCACTGAATGTCTGCATAACATCACGCCATTAAGCAGAGTCATTGAGCCACTGCATGCATAGTTACATGGTGTCATTAGGCCAATGTCTGCATAGGGTCATACTGTTCAATGGAATCACTGATCAAACCATGGAAAAGTGTCGTCTTCCGAATCACGGGTCCCTCTCTTTGTTCTTCCGCATTACAATCCGACTTCTGAAAGTGCCATCTTCATAACAGGAACTTGTGACAGACAAATTCAACAGCATAACTGAAAAAAAATCAACGGAAAGAATTCAACAGCATACTGAAAAAAAAACCATGTTTTTTATTTACAATCTCTCTCTCTCTATCTATCTATATATATATATATATATATATATATATATATATATATATATATATATATATATATATATATATATATATATATATATATATATATATATATATATATCAACATGAGAAAATGTATAATAAAGATTAGGGAGGAATACAAAGGAGGTTTCTCTCATCTCCGAGATGGGAGATCCGGATCCGTTTCTCTTTCATCTCATTACCCTCAAATACAAGAAGCTGAGTATGATGGAATGGGGGAAAGCTCTTGTGGTGCTCGATCGTCATGTCCAACAGCGCCAACACCAATACCAACGACATTCTTAAAGCTTTTAAAGGGCTTCTCATATAAGTTGGATTCAATAGAGATGGTGCATCGGTCAATTGTTTTCTTTCCCAAGTAGGGTTTGTGTATTTCTTTGATTGAACTACGAAAATGTTTGTAATCTTCTCTACATCTTAACACTTTTGGGGTGGGAAAAGACAAGGTCGCATAAATCTTCCTTTTCTCTAATGCACGTTTTATATCAAGGAGGGTGATGTTAAGGCATGAAGATCTAACATAAGTACGAATTCCTTTACGAACGACATGCCAATATTGGAGGATAGATTTCTTGACTTCACAGAGCGGATGCACATACTATAGAAGTTTCATATCTCATATATTGTCTAACCAGCTTATACTTCGTTTTTTAGTTGTAGTTTCCATGAATATTCCTCTGTTTACAAGCCAGAGAGACCTATATCGAGTAGATTCCTCCCCTTCAACAATACCTCTTTTTGGATAGAGGTCATTGCCTTACTATAACAATCTAGAATCGCTTTGTTCCTAGGAAAGAATACGGATTCTAGGGATAATCCAATCCTTATAAGTAATATGAAGGATGGGGTGAATGCCTACAAGGTGTATCCATATGTTCCCAAAGTACCAAAGGTCCTTCCTAATCTTAAACTCCTTTGATTGAATCTTTTAGGATTTCAACAAGTTCTCCAATTCAATTTGATTGATTTCCATTTTATCATCAATGTCTATGTGAAAAATCAAATAGTTGCTGGACATTTGTATGTATGTCTATTCTAATAAAGCATATAGCGGCCTAGTCACCAACACATTGTATTTAGATCAGCTATTGTGAAACTTCCATACAATGATTTTGAGCTCCATTATTTTCTATGTTTCTTTGCCATAAGAGCCTCATGAGGCATAGTATAGAAAATTATTAACACATTTGCATAATTTTTAATAGCATTTACTTCTTCTCTCTTCATTTTTGGAGTTCAAGGACTATGAGATCATGCAAATAAAAGAAGTAAGAAGAAGAAGCTTGGAGATCAACACTGAGCGTATTAGTAGGTGAATGTACAAAACATAAGTAGCCTATTAAGGTTATAGGCATAAGAGGCAAAATGTGCCTTGAAGATCCTAAGTGTGCTCATTCACATCACTACCAAAATATGCTAAGAAATTCCCCCTTGGAGTGATATGGTCAAAACGGAACTAGCACTCACGTATAAGGAAGTGCCAAGCTATGTGGGCTAAAATAAATCCACAAATGAAAGTAAGCCCAAAGCTTTGAGAAAGCTTCAAACTTCTCCCTAAGCAAAGTCTTTGTCAAAATTTCTAAAGCATTATCTTGTGTGGGAACATAAATGAAACTAATCTCTCCAACAAAGGGTATCTCCATAACACAATGATAGTGCACCTCAATGTTCTTTGTTCAAGGATGGAATAGACGGTTTCTTCCAACTACTAATGTGCTATCACTTTTAGTAAAGATAGTGGTAGACAACTAACCAACAACCAAATTAGCCAAAAGGTGTCTCAGCCACACACACAATCAACACTAGCTATAAAAGTTGCCCTATATGCCACCTCACAAACTAGAAGTAGCCATAGTATGCTAGTTCTTTCTCAACCAAGATATACATGAGCTAGCATGCATAATGCAAAAACCATTTGAGGCCACATGTGTGTCATAGAAATCACCCGAATACAAGTTTGAAAAATCATGTAAATCTCGTAGTAGTGATCCCCCTTGGGATAAAACAACCCAAATGACTACCACTCAAGTAGTGAAAGGATGCACTTAAATAATTACTCATGCTTAATTATTTGATAATGCATAAGTTTTCTCATTTGATAGAAAAAGGAAACTAAATATATGACCATTTAATGCAAAAGTAAATCAAGCATTTGATACTTTGTTGATAGAGAACAACAGCAAATGCATCTCTCACATCATGAAGACTCGACGCTAACCTTGTATCCATAGGAGTGTGAATGGGTTTGTGGTCTTTAAGACCAAATCTCTGCAATAGTGCATCAACGAATTGTTTATGAAATAATGCCATTCCATCAACTTTCTTAAATTGAATTCCCAAAAATGATGTAACAAATAAAATTAATATTTCAAATGTTCATGAAAATCAGCCTTAAATCTAGCAACATGCCTCCTATTAGGACTAGTGATCAACATGTCCGTGAACTAATTCGATGGTGATGCACCACAGTGTTCTCTTCTTCTCAAGAGCTTCACGACGATATGCTTAGAGTAGAAAACTGAGCTCCTAAGGCCGCACACAGTACTCTGCACAGAGGCTACAGAATACGAAAAAAAACACAGTACACAGTGAGCACAAAGATAGACTTCTTAGGTCTTACAAATGCGATCAAACTTACAGTCTGTGTCTGACCAAGCCACTATATGTTTTATTAAAGAACATATACAAAGAAGTGTCCGGTGGACATTTGGCCTTTCACATGGACACTAACAATAACAATCTCCCACTAAAGGCCAATATGGCCAGAGTAGCTATGGGAAAAAAATGGAGAATGATAAAGAATACATGAGTGTAAGTATAAAAACTATAACTCCCACCTGATGGGCATGTTATACAGTATACAAGTGACTATGTAAGATAAAAAATCAAGTAACCCCCATCAAGTGACAAGAGTGTCGAAAGCTATCCTGTGGTAGAGCTTTCGTCAAAGCATCTGCAGCATTATCTCGAGTGTGAACCTTCTCAAGAATAATGTGCTTAGTGGATAAGCAATCTCTAATGAAGTGATACCTCACCTCAATGTGCTTGGTCTTTGCATGATAGACCAGATTCTTAGCCAAAGCAATGGCACTCTCACTATCATTGAGCAAGCGAGGTACATACTGAGGTAAACCCATATCATAAGCAAGAGGAGAAATCCACAATGCTTCCTTACATGCCTCACTTGCTGCAACATATTGTGCTTCTGTGGTGGAAGCAGTTGTACATTCTTGAAGACGAGATCTCCAAGAGATAGCACCTCCAACAAAATGAAAAATGTACCCTGATGTAGACTTATGATTCTCTACACAACCAGCATAGTTAGAATCTGTGTAACCAATAATGGATGCTTTCACTCTACTTAAGCATAGACACTTGTCCTTAGTGCCACTCAGATATCTCAAAAATCATCTTGACCACTTCCCAATGTTTCTTGCCAAGATTAGACATATATCTGCTCACAACTCCCAACGTAAATGCAATGTCTGGTCTCGTAGCTACCATAGCGTACATGAGACTACCAACAACAGAGTGATAGGGAATTTTGGTCATGAATTCCTTTTCCTCATCTGATTTGGGGCAATCATCCTTGCTCAATTTCACATATGTGGGTAAAGGTGCACTCAATGCCCTTCCACCCTGCATATTGAACCTGTGAAGTACTTTGGATATGTACTCACTTTGAGACAATTATATGCATCTTCTATTCCAATCACGAGTAATGCGCATGCCAAGAATATGTTTGGCATCCCCCAAATCCTTCATATCAAAGGTTTGGCTCAACTTCTTTTTGAGAATTGAAAAATCATAAGAGTACTTCCTAGCAATCAACATATCATCGACATTAAGTATCAAGCATATCAAGCTGCCATCTGAGCATCTCTTTGTGTAGAGACAATGATCCTCATTGCTTCAAGAATAGCCTTGAGACTTCATAAAACCATCAAAATTTTGGTACCATTTTCTAGGGGATTGTTTAATTCCACACAAGCTCTTCTTGAGCTTACAAACTAGACTTTCCTTGTCAGGAACTACATAACCCTCTAGTTGTTCCATATAGATCTCATCTGTATGATCTCCATGTAAGAAAGTAGTTTTCACATCCATTTGGACTAGCTCTAAGTCCTCCATTGCAATGAATCCAAGCAACATGTGCAGGGTAGTCATCTTGACCACTGGAGAGAAGATTTCCTCGAAATCAACACCATGTTGTTGCTTAAAACCCTTTGCAATGAGTCATGCTTTATACTTTGGAGAAGCACTATCTGATGTGAATTTTAGCTTATATACCCATTTACATGGTAAAGCTTTCCTACCCTTTGGAAAAGGTACTAAATCCTAAGTACCATTCTTGTGAATAGAATCCAACTCACTCTTCATGGCACGCTCCCACTTGAAATGATCCTCTGTCTACATAGCCTCTTTGTAGCAAGAAGGCTCACCAACATCTGTTAGCATAACAAAATCTAAACCTGGAACATATCTATCAGGTGGATGTGAGACATGTGTAGAACGTCTCAATGGTTGTTGAACAGGAACATGTGCAGACTGATTTGAATGGATATTATCTTGAACATCCCTATGCATAGCATTTTTATGCATGCTATCTGGAGGACTGGTATCCTCAAACACTACTCTTCTCACTTCAACCTCCTTGATGGGTTGTTTATGCATCTTAAACTCATTGAAAATGAGATTACTACTTTTGATCATTGTCCATGTTTTAGAATCCCATAAAGGATATCCAAATTGTCCTTCTCGACAAGATCCAAGAAAAATGCATTTTTTGACTTATGGTCCAACTTTTGTCTTAGATTCTTGGGTATATGAACATATGCTTCACACCCAAAAACTCAAAGATGATCATAATATGATGGCTTCCCTGTCCACAACTCTTGTGCCACTTTTAGACCTTTGGCAGTACTAGGTGAAAGGTTAATCACATGAACTGCAATCAATACTACTTTTGCCCAAAAGCCTTGTGAGAGGTTTGCATGATGCAACATAGGGACTACTGTATCTTGAATATTTCTATTCATCCTCTCAGTTAACCATTTTGTACTGGGGTATAAGGAGTTGTAAACTCTCTATGAATCCCTCTAGACTAACAGAAAAGGCTCAATTCATGTGAGGTATATTCACCCCATTATCTGAATGTAAGGCCTTAAGCTTAGTTCCTTTTTCAGTCTCAACTGAAGCAAGCCCATTTCTGAAAGTAGGGAATACCTCATCCATCGATTTGATAGGATATACCCAAACTTTTCTAGTAGCATCATCTATGAAAGTGACAAAGTAAAGAGAGCCACCTAAGGACCTAGTGGGCATAGGACCACACACATTTATATGAATGAGATCTAAAGGCTGAATTGAAGAGTCAATGTGCGCTCTATGCACATTTTTTATTTGCTTTCCATATTGACAATGCTCACAAAATGAAAAATCAGAGAAAGATAACACAAGTAAGTAGCCAGAATGAGAAAGATTTTCCATTCCACTACCAGATATATGGCCCAAATGACCATGCCAAATACAAGTCATAGGTTGTTCAATAGTAGCTAAAAAGTGTTCTTTCTGTGATACAAATAAAGGATAAAGTGAGCCAAATTTGCTTCCTTTTGCAATAGCCATATTGCCCTTTGATATGCCAAACAACTGAGCATAGAAGACCACCTTGTAACCAAGGTCATCAAGTTGACCAACTGACATCAAATTACGTGATAACTGAGGTGCATGGCGTACATTATGCATAGTAAATTTTGAACCATCAATGAACTGCACAACCACATCTCCAATCCCCACATCACATTGGTAAGAGTCACCAAGTCTCATGGTACCAAGAGACTTTGCTGCATAATTAGAGAACCATTGTATATGTGGTGTCACATGGAAAGAAGCACCATAATCTAGCAGCTAGGTGTGGGAAAGAGAATCAGCCATAAGAGCCTCAATTGGCATAGTACTACCAAGTGTCAACACATCAACGTCATCATAAATAGCATTAATTTCTTCAATCTTCACAGTCGAAGTAGATGGTGCAGGTAACTGTTTAACAAGCCCATCAACATTCTGTCCTTTACTTTTAGCATTCTTTAATGCATAACAGTCTTTCTTCATGTGTCCTTTCTTATGAAAATAATGGAATTTGATAGCCCTCTTCCTTGATTTACTTCTATTCTTATTCCATTGACCATTCTTTTCCTTGTTCTTGATCCTGCCACGTTGCTCATTCTTTCCTTGGTAAGAATCACGAACATTATATGCATCTCCACTCTGAGTGCCAACCATAGAGTTTTTACGAATCTCCTCACTCAAGAGTGCTCTTCATATGTCATCATAGATGAGTTTACCACCAGGTGCACTATTGCTAATAGCTGTGCAAAACATATCCCATGATGATGGCAAGGTGCATAACAACAATACTGCTTTCATTTCATTATCCATATCCATTTTTTGAGCCTGTAACTGGGAGAATATAGCATCAAACTCATTTAGATGAGCAACAACACTATCTCTATCCTTCATGCAAAGGTCATATAATTTTCTCATCGGATACACTTTATTTGATGCCGTCTCTTTTTCATATGTATTGCATAACTTCTTCCAAAGCTCCTCTACACTTTCACAGTCTAATACTGTAAAGTAAACATTATTTTCCACGTGCAAGTGAATGGTAGACCTGGCCATTTCATCTAAATCATCCCAATCATCTTCATCCATGTCAGCAAGCTTCTTTTAAATTCCATTTACTCGCTTCCATCTCCTCCTTTGGATCAGCACATCTTTAATCTGATTCTTCCATAGAGCAAAATTTGTGCCATCAAATTTTTGGATCTCAAAATGATCTTTGCCCTACAAGTTATAGCTCCTCCTCGGAACACTAGCACTAGACCCTGATCCACCGGATGTGCCTAAGACCTCTGATGCCATGATGGTAGAGAGCTCAATAGAATGATAATGGAGCTAGAAGAGTCTGAACACCAACGAATAAGTGTATCAAGGAGTAAATCGACCACTGTATAGTAGATAAAGCCAAAAATCTTGAAAAATGTTTCTAGAGTATCCTCTGCAAAATGAGCATATGACTAGTGTCAGAATATCATAAAACTACAAGTAGTGACATGTCTACCTGCATAGTGAATCACTGACTCCACTGCATATAATCAGTTACCCAATAGAAGCCAACTAGGCTTATCGAGCACCTATGAACAACTATCATACATCTCCTATGGTGAGGCTGCATAAGTCTTCCACCTGCATCACCGAAGAGTCCCCCGACATATGGGTGTCTCCCAGTTAAGAAAATCTCACCACGACCCTCTTTATCAAACGTAAAAGGCTTTATGCAAAAAACATAACCGCTATATCAATGACCACATGACGTACATAAGCGGTATCCACAGAAGCGTACATGGTTCGTATGTGATCCATATATGTAGTAAAATGACAATAAAAGGCTGAATGTAGAGCCCAAAAACTATCCAATAACACCTGCAAGTGTCTGTCAACTTTGGTGTTTTAGGCTCAAAAGCCTGCATAAATTTGCAGCGACTGCTCCCACCAAAACTAAAAACCTCTTGAGAAACTTGTAGTTTTACTAGTGTGGTTGAAAATAGAGCCCCAAAGGTTGATATTTATTGTCAGAGAAGTACAAAGAACATTTTTCTTGATGTTCTTGGACTTGTGTAAAGAGAATTATTTGTGAAAGTACTCCAAAATGGCTCCAAAAGACACTCCAAAAATGCTTCAGAAATAGGCATTGAAAGCAAAGAATGAAGTTTTGAGGGACCAAAACTTGTTCAAGGTAATGTCAACCTTAGTATTACCCCTTCTTCAGACACCTCCAAGAGTGTAGCTTAGTGGCAAGAGATTGCCACGGTTAAGCGAGCTCTCGGAGGAACAGTATTGGGATGGGTGACCTCCCGGAAAGTACTAGGAACCTCTATATTTCTTGATCATTGAGGTCCTCCCTCGCGCACAGCCAATGGCGACTTCAGTGACTTAGATGACAAGGTATGCCAAGGTCTATGCCTTGGTTGCCGCATTAGTCATAAGCCTTGGAGAAAGCCTTGGAGGGTGGAGTGCTCGCTTTGCTTGCACAAAAGGAACAAAGCTTTTGTGTTGAAGTGCTCTACTACTAGTGAAGTAATTCGATGGTGATGCACCACATTGCGCTCTTCTTCTCGAGAGCTTCACGACAATATGCTCAGAGTAGAAAATCAAGCTCCTAAGTCGCACACAGTACTTTGCACAAAGGCTATAGAATACACAGAAAAACACAGTACACAGTGAGCACGAAGACAGACTTCTTAGGTCTTACAAATGTGGTCGAACTTACAGTCTGTGTCTGACTAGGCCACTATATGTTTTATTAAAGAACATATACAAAGAAGTTTCCAGTGGCCATTTGGCCTTTCACATGGACACTAATGGTAACAGTCCGCCATATAAACAAGAATGTGTTTAGAAGTATATCATTTTCAAATAAACAAGGTGCTTTGAGTTGTAGTATTTTCAAAACCTTGCATGCATAATTAGGCATATTGTATTTTTTCATAACAAGCATAAAATGTTTGCTTCAATCCATACAATCCTTTTTCAACATGAACGCTTTGTTTTTAGGCCCTTTCTACACAAAACCATGAGGCTGAAATGCATACACGTATTCATGAAAATCACCATTGAAAATGAACTATTAATATCTAGTTTATGTACATTCCAACCAATATGAGGTAGTACATAAATGCTATGAAGGATTGTGATGCCATGCATACCCTTATAGTGGTCAACTATTCCATTTGGCTTATGCTTTTGCAGATAAAATGGTTTGGCTCCAATAGCCTCTTTTCTAATATGCAAATGAGATATAGAAAAATTAACATTCTTCATAATAGCATCATATTTTGATTGCATGAAAACCATCAAATTTTTCAATTATGTGCTTCAACAAAAGAGACATGTTCATTCTCATCACAAAGACTAGAAACAACCATTTGATAAAAATCTTATGCAAAAGATGCATTCTAAGATTCTAAACATGTATGATATGAAAAAGGTGCATCTAACCTTCCATCTCATAAAGTTTGCATCATCCACTTAGGCATTCAATTAGCCTCTTCCGTGTCAGTTCAAGTGCATCATGTATGTTATCATAAAAAATAGGATGACTCTTATGTTCATTGGAAACCTGTAGGTGCATGAGCAATCCAAAGATGAGTAGGTGTTGCTACAACCAGCTTCACACCAGCCAACTGAGACTTCAGAGTTGATTAGTAGACCCTTTAAGCTTCCTAAATCCACCAAAATATCAGCCAAGTACTTTGGAACATGTATCCCAAAAGTTTAAGTCAAGACAGACTAGTTGCGAAATGACTAGCTCCCAAAACTTGCTATTTTTGGACATACACCTGCTGGAAAAAATGCACAGTGCTCTCAACCTGGTAGGAATTAGAAAAATTCCTTTTGGGCATAGCAAATAGACTTAGCAAGCTTCTCAATCCAAGTTAAAACACTTCAAAGGATTGACTGAGCATTGAGAACAAGATTTATCAATTTCTGGAACATGCCCACCATTCTCGGGGCTCTGCAGAGATAGACCAGTGAGCATTAAAATGCATATATCTCCAAAATTATAAATCCAATGACCCTAAAAATGAATATGCAAAAACAAGACAGTAAGATCTATCCAACGCATGTTAAATCGCTGAAGACGGATCAGTAGAACTCGAGATATGACCTTCTGAAGGTACTGCTCTGAGTGAGTATAACAGAGAACAAAACAGAGAAGTGAATGATGATAAATGTATGAATTCATATATGATTACAACCACATTGGCAATGAATCTTTGCACAATGGGAGTAGAATGATAGAGCTATGGAGTAAGCTCTTCAATCTCTACAAAATGACATGAAGTGGTCACTTACAAGGCTTGCTAATCGCCTCTTCCTTCTTGCTCCTTTTATAGCTATTCTTGGAGGGAGTTTTGAATTCGAATTCGAATGGCTCCACCTAAAAGTGATCCCCAAAGTTAGGAGATATTCCCTTAGCTCAAAAATTTGTGATTTTGGTAGTTATAGCCACGAATTTGCTTTTACATCATGCATGAGGTAAGCCATCCTTTTCCTTTTTTCTTTTTTCAAATACAAGAGATAAAAATGAACTCTTTTACAAGAGGTGTTCACATGACTACTCATGTGACTTACAAATGAGGATAATATCAAGCATATCAAGCATGTAGGCTTGGGTAAAATGCACCAACACTTTGTACATGAAAGTAGGGGTGAATTCCATCCTTCACAAATACTATATCTGAACTAATTGGAATCCATTTAGGTAGTGGATGATACAAAGAATAATCCTTAATTTTGGAACTCTACCCAATAAAAGTACATTTTATTGCCTTATCATCTAGTTATTTGTATTGTTATAGAGGCACTAATGCATATGCCTGTTGGAGTTAGATGTCTGCAGAAGCACATGAACAACACAAGGAAGAAGAAGAAGCTTGGAGCACAACACACAATACTGAATGTACTACCACTATAATGTACAAAGATAAGTAGCCCATTAGGGAAATAGGTGTATATACAAGCCGGGGGAAAAAAACCTCCTAAAGAGGGAAAAAAGTGCCCCAGCAGTCCTAGAGTGTTCACACACATCACTACCTAAACATATCAACAAGTCCCCCCTGGGAGTGATGTAGTGAACAAGGAGCTGGCACTCATGTATAAGGAAGTGCCACGCTATGTGGAAATCACTCCACAAAAGGAAGTAAGCCCAAAGCTTTACAGAAAGCTTCAAACTTCTTGTTAGGTAGAGCCTTCATGAAAAGGTCTGCAATGTTCTCCTGCGTGGGCACATATGCCAAGCTGATATCACTCAAAAGAACCTCTCCCTAACATAATGATAATGCATCTGAATGTGCTTAGTACGAGCATGGAACACACGGTTCCTCGCAACTGCCAATGCACTCTGATTGTCAGTGAAGATGGTGGTGGTAGAAGACTGACCAACAGTCAAATCAGCCATAAGGTGTCTAAGCCACACACACTCAACAATAGCTGTGAAAGTTGCCCTTTACTTATCCTCACAACTAGAAGTGTCCACAGTAGGCTGCTTCTTGCTCAACCAAGATATACATGAGCTACCAAGCATGAAGAAAAAACCAATAGTGGACACATGAGTGTCACAACAACCAGCCCAGTCAAAGTCAGAAAAAGCATGCAATTCTGGCGGAACTGGTCCCCCTTGGGATAAAACAATCCAAGTAGCCAAGTACCACTCAAGTAGCAAAAGATGCGCTTAACGGCCTACCAATGCTTGACACCTGGGCAATGCATAAACATGCTCATCTGTGAGACAACAAATTGAATATCTTGCCAAGTAATGCATAAGTAAATCAGGCATCCAACAACTTACTGATAGAGAACAACATCAAATGCATCTCGAGCATCATGAAGACTCAATCATAAACCTGTCTCCATAGGAGTGGCAATAGGTTTACAGTCTTCAAGGCCAAATTGATGCAATAATGTGTCAATATATTTTGTTTGACACAAAGCCATTCCACCATCAACGTGCATAAACTGAATGCACAAATAATGATGAAAATTCCCCAACATCTCAAATGAGGCATGCAAATCAGCCTTAAAATCAGCAATATGCCTCTCAATAGGACCAGTGATCAAAATGTCACCAACATAGACAACAATGATCAGAAGCACATCATTAGCATGCTTAACATATAAGGTGCTTTCAGTTGGGTTGCTCTCAAAACCATGTGCAATCAGATAGGCATGTATCTTCTCATACCAAGCATATGGTGCTTGCTTTAAACCATATAGTGCCTTCTTTAACGTGCACACCTTGTTTTCATGCCCTTTCTACACAAAGCCACGGGGATGAAAAACATACACTTCTTCATGCAAGTCACCATTCAAAAATTGTCCAACTGATGTACATTCCAACCATGATGGGATGCAAGTGCACAGATGCTCGAAATAGCAATCATACGACATGTAGGTGAAAAGGTCTCATCAAAATCAATGCCTATTTCCTATGGATAACCCTTTGCAACAAGCCTAGCCTTATACTTGTCAATTGTTCCATCAAGCTTACACTTTAGCTTGTAAACCCACTTAGTGCCAATGGCCTTCTTGCCAGGAGGCAAGTCACACAAAGACAAAGTACCATTCTTCATTATAGCATCATATTCAGATTCCATAGCAGCCATCCAATTTTTTGAATTTTGTGCTTCATCAAATGAAACATGTTCATTCTCATCACAAAGACTAGATGTTGCCATAGCATAGCAATCTAATGCAAAAGAGGCACTATGAGGGCCTGAATGAGTATGGTATGACAAAGGTGCATCTAATTTGTTGTCACGGAAGGTCTGCACCAACCATTTTGGCATAGTTATTGCCTCCTCAATATCAGTTCTCTCATCAACAAGTGCATCATGTAAATCTACATCACAAATGGGATGATCTACACCATCATATGAAACATGCAAAGGCTAAGAAGTTTCCTCATTAGGACGAGCACTAGACTACCCATTAATAAAAAGAGGTAGCAAAGTATCATACATGTCTTTGGAGCTAACAGATGTCTCCTTAGTACATGAAAGCAATGGCTGAATAGCATCTTCCACAAAGACAACATCACAACTAACCAAAATGTGTTTAGTCTATGGATAATACAGATGATAGCCTTTACTTTCAGAAGTATACCCAACAAAAATACATTTTACTACTTTATCATCCAATTTTCTGTGATGTTGTTCAGGCAGTAACGCATATGTCAAACAACCAAAAACATGCAGATGAGCAACAGATGTCTTGCGATCATGCCAAGCCTCATACAGAGTGACAGACTACAGTGCTTTAGTGGGACACCTATTAAGTACATATGCTGCACACATGACAGCCTCAAGCCAGAAACTATGTGGTAAAGCCTAACTCTTGACCATACACATCACCATCTCCATGAGTGACATGTTCTTCTGTTCAGCACCTCCATTCTGTTGGTGTGTATATGGCACTATAAACTAGTGTTTTATCCCATGTTCAACCAGAAATGCATTAAAGTCAGAAGACATATACCCCCCCCTTGATCAGAAAAGAGGGTGCCCATTTTACATGCTAACAAATTTTCAGCAAAAATAAGAAACTCTTTGAAGCACATAAACACTTCGGACTTTGCTTTGAGTGGATATACCCATGCATGCCTAGAAAAATCATCAATGAAAGTCACAAAGTAAAGATAGTTTCCAAAAGAAGGTGTCTATGTAGGACCACAGACATCGCTATGAACAAACTACAATTTCTCAGTAGCCCGAAGTGAATTATCTTTTGGAATGAGGAATGTTGCATTTTGCCCAAAATACAACCTTCACATACATGTTTATCTGGTGCCTCAAGTTTGGGCAAAGAGGACACAATTTCAGATTCCTACAGGCATAGCAAACTAGCAAAGTTCAGATGACCAAAGTGTGCATGCCAAAGCTTTGCATCTTACATAGCTTGAGAATCATGTATTGCATATGCCAAATCATTCACAATTTTTTTGTATTCTATGAGCTTATACAACCCACGAATTAAAATTCCATAAGCAATAATAACATCACCATATGACACATCATGAACTATACATCTATCATCAAGAAATTTCACAACCAAGCTAATCTTGACTAATGCAGAAACTGATAATAGATTCTTCTTGATCCCTGACACAAATAAAGCATCCGACAAGGTGAAAGAACTACCATCAGTAGTAGTCAAAATGATCTTACCAACTCCTATAACAGGATAAGAGGAGTTGTTGGCGCATGTAACAGTATTCCTTGTAGGGGTAGGCTCGAGTGAAGAGAAGAAACTACACTACGAGTTTACATGTTTGCTCACCCCGCAATCAAAGTACCAAACATCTGAGTCTACTACAAACATGCACTGCTCATGAGAAGATGGGTCAAAACTACAAATAGTAGTAAACGCTCATTCTTCATCTTGCACAAGGTTAGCAAACTCTGTTTTTGGAGTAGAGGCCTCTGCAACAACCATTCCAGCCTCTTTTTTCTTTGCCTCTTTTGCAGCCAGTTTAGGATAGTTCTTTATGATATGATCATTTCCTTTAAAGTACTTGCAAAAGAACTTTTCTGATTTCTTCTCATCTTTGTCTTCCTTCTTCGAATGTGCAGCATTTCCAGATCTCTGCTTGCTACTTGAAGAGCTCCATTTTCCTTTGCCCTTCTGACTAGCCAAGAAAGCTTGATCTGCAACACGCATAATGGACCTGTTCTGCCTTGACTGATCTTCTTGCAACAGAATAGAGACTAAATCCTCAAATGATAAGGCATTTGGATTGCCTTTCATCATCAACCAAAGAGTATAAACAAAACTCTAATATGAATTAGGAAGACCATTCAGAATGGTCTGCACAAAGTGAGCTATCTGGTATAACTTCATCAACAGAAATTAACTATTCCTTCAAGTCTTTGATCCTTGTTAGAAAATTGTTCATAGAATCACCTTCATTCATGTGCTCACTCTCCAACTATTTTTGGAGGTAAGCAACATGAGCTTCATTCCTAGCTTGGTAATAATGTGGTAAGTGTATCCCAAGCATTCTTAGGTTTTGTGCAAAAGTGAATGTGAGGAGTAACAGCATGTTTGATAGACAAAGCTATCAATGCATGTGCTTGGGCATCTCTGCCATCCCAACGAATTTGCTTTATAGTAGGTGCAGCAAAAATTGTAGCACGAACAAGAATATGCAAAATATCATCATCTTCGACACCTTCTACATCAGCTTTAGTACCTATAGTTGTAACAGTTGCAAGTGTGATAGGACGTTTTTCAACACCTTGCACAATGTTGCACAATCCTGTCACAACCGCATCATATAAGCCCATAACAGGTAGTTGGTACCATCCAACTTATCCTCAACAGCCAACATACAAGATACATCACTACTTTCAGCCATGGCTAGTGACTAAAATACCTTCATGCAGAAATTTGACTATATCTCAAAAGTTTGAACAAAACTGCCTAGATGAATTCTGATAAACCTATAGCAGACTTTGAGGTGCTTATACTGGCGATCCGAAACTGGTATATCCTTTGGCACAAAAAGATGAAATAGCCTACACAAGCAGTGTGATAGTGCGTTTGAAGGTCGAAACGTGCTCAGATCGTGATTTTTGAGACTGCAAAATTCATGCGATTCTAAGACTGCAATCGGAGAGGTGTCAACGATGCCCTAGATAAAGGGGCGACCTGCTTTGATACCAATTGTTGGAGTTAGACATCTGTAGAAGCACACAAACATCACAAGGAAGAAGAAGAAGCTTGGAGCACAACACACAATATTGAATGTATTACCACTAGAATGTACAAAGATAAGTAGCCCATTAGGGCCATAGGTGTATATACAATCCGGGGGAAGAAAACCTCCTAAAGAGGGAAAAAAGTGCCCCGATGGTCCTAGAGTGTTCACAAACATCACTACCTAAATATATCAACAATGCCACATAACCAAAAACATGTAGATGAGCAATATTTGGGCTTGCAACCATGCCAAGACTCATAAGGTGTGATAGATTGCAATACTTTAATGGGATAAATGTTAAGTACATGTTGCACATATAATAACCTTAATCCAAGAAGCTATGTGGTAATGCCTGTCGTTTGAACATACACCTTACCATTTCCATGCAAGACCTACTTTTCTTCTAAGAAAATCCATTTTTTGGAGGTTATATGGCACTTTATATTGATTTTTTATGCCACACTCATCAAAATATGCATTAAACGTAGAAAACATATACCCCCCATCAAAATGGAGGGTGCCCATTTTACATAGTGATAAATTTTCATCCATTACTAGGGACTATTTGAAGTGCATAACCACGTTTGAATTTACTCTCAATGGATACATCCATGCATGCCTAGAGAAACCATCTATGAAAGTCACAAAGTAAAGGTAATTCCAAAAAGAAGGTGTTTACATGGGACCACATACATCACTGTGAAGAAGCTCCAATTTGCATTTAGTGCTTATTGTCCCACCTTTGGGAAATAAAGAATAATACATTTTACCTAGAATAGAGGACATCATTTCTAGTGTTTGTAGATGAATTCTGGGTAAAGAGGACACCATTTCAAATTTTTGTAATGAAGAAGTCTAGAAAAAAAATTATATGACTAAACTGGACATACCAAATTTTCATATTTGAAATAGCTTTAGAATCTTCAACTACACGTGCAAAATCATTCACATATCTTCCATGATTTGTATTTATATAGCAAACATAGCATTCTAGATTAAATGATTTTGTTACCATCATAGAGATGATGATCTATGATCTATCATAAAAAAAAATCATTACCAAGTGAATTTTAGCTACTATTGACTTTGGGAACATATCATTTTTATCCATATTACATTTAAGCATATGATAAAGTGAACGAGATACCATTTATAGTAGTAAGAATAATATTCCGAGTTCCCATAATAGGATAAGAGGAGTTATTACTACATGTGATAGGATTCATGGTAACATGATGCTCAAGTGAAGTGAAGAAACTTCACTGTGAGGTAATATGTTTGGTTTCATCAATGTCAAACGTTCGAAATCCACTTCAGACATGCACTATTCTTGAGAATATGGATCATAATTGCAATAAGCGGTAAATGCCCATTCTTCATTCTCAACAAGATTAGTAGACTTAGTCTTAAGAAGTATAGGCCTCTACAACAAGCATTCATACCTCTTTCTTCTTTGCCTCTTTTGCAACCACTTTAGGACAACTCTTAATGAAATGATCATTTGTTTCAAAATACTTGGACTTTTTTTTCTTCTCTTTTATTTTCTTCTCATCTTTATCTTCTTTCATTGACTATACATCATTAGTAGATTTTTGCTTACTAGTAGAACATCTGCATTTACCTTTGCCTTTCTAGCTAGCTAAGAAAACATGATCTACAACATGTATAATTGACATATTTTGTCTAGATTGATCTTCTTGCATAAAAGAAACACCTCAAATTTTAAGGCATGTGGATTTCCTTTTATCATCAAACAAATAGTGGAAGCAAACCAATACATGATGCATCATGTATGCCTACAATGGGTGGTTAGAACCATATAAGGTATCCCCAAAAACCAACATATGAAACACATCACTTCTTTCTAGCATGGCCATTAATTATACCTTGATGGAGAAAATGGACTATCTCTTACAAATTGTGAACAAAAATACCCAATTTAGCTCCACTAAATTTGTACTAATCTTTGAGGGACTTGTAATAGTGAACCCAAAACTAAATTTGTGTTTGGCACAAAAGGATGAAATGGAGTGCATACGCATTGTGATAGTGTGTTTTAAGGTTGAAAAAAGCTTAAATAAAAACTATGATACCACACAAGAAAGTTTTTTTGATGCACTCATGACCTTAATTATGCTCACCAAATTTTGTGATTATGAGATAGTGCCCAAATGTGTGTTGATGATGCCCCATAGAAAGTGAAAAAACACTTTCATACCAGTTATTGGAGTTCAAGGACTATATGAGCATGCAAATAACATAGGGAATATGAAGAAGGACAGAGCTCAATATTGAGCGTATTACTAAGTGAATGTACAAAAGAGGGAGTAGCTCATTAGGGTTATAGGTGTGTATGTAACTTAGGGGGAAAAAGTCTCCTAAAGAGGGAAAAGCTTAACTTGACAATCGTAAGTGTATTCACAAACATCATTAGAAAAATGTACTAACACTTATAGATGAAGTGAATGGTGCAAATAACTATTTAACATGCTTCTCAACCTACTACCCTTTACCTTTGGCATTTTTGAAAGCATAGAAATTATTTCTCATATGTCCCTTCTTATGGCAGCTACGACATTCAATATACCTCTTTTGAAATTTGCTTCTACTCTTACCATTTAATCATTCTTCTATTTGTTCTTGATCCTCCCATATGGTTGATTTGTTCCCCGATTAAAATCAAGGCTTCATTATGCACCTCCACTATATGTGGCAACCATAGACTTCATATGAGTCTCTTCACTTGCAAGTGTACCACATATGTCATTGTAGAAATGTTTGGGACTAGGCACACTGTTACTAATCTCATGATGATGGTAGAGTGCATAACAATAGAATTTGTTTCATCTCATAATCAATCTCCATTTTCTAAGCTTGCAATTGATAAAAGAGAGCACAAACTAATTGAGATGTGCAAAAACACCATTCATGTCTTTCACATGCAAGTCATAGGTACACTTCTTTGGAAGCATTCTATTTCTCTCAAGTGTTGTAATGCTTATTCCAAACCTCCTAGACCATTTCATAATATAGAACAAGGAAATGGATACTATTAGCTAGATGGAAGAGAATCATAGACATCGTCATCTGATCAAGCTCTTCCCAATCATCATCATCCATAACAATATGTTTTTTTGTAGGGCCACCAATTGGCCTCCATTGTCATCTTTCACTCAAGACATCACAAACCTAATTCTCATATAAATAAAAGTTGGTGTCATCAAAGTTACATATCTCAAAGTGATCTTTCCCTTCCAACTTGTAGTTGTTTTTCGAACCACTTGCACTAAACTTCGGTCCACCAAATGTGCCCAAAACCTCGAATGACATGAAGAAAAATAATTCACTATCAAAATGATAAAAGTGGAAATGACTAAGCACTAGTGACACTTTCATATATATTACTAAGTGTTAAATTTTGAGAAAAGTTTGGTAGAGTCTAGATACATGAGTGTATGAACAATAATGAATGATGAGAGAATGTCAAAATGACTAAGTGCATGCTAGTATGGTTATGAAAAGCAATTGATGGAGTAACATCAGTCTATGCATCATTGAAAATCGAAATATTTGTGGAAATTTTGAGTGATTATCCTCAATAAATGAAAATTATGAGCATCAGATCACTATCAATGAATTGATCAAAGTATCATAAAGTTACATGCTATCTCACTACATGTGTGTACTCTTAAGTACACATAATCCAAGTAAAAAACAAGCCAATTCGGCTTATGGAACACCTATAATTCCATTAACATACATATTCTATGGAAAGGCTAGGGTATGTCTTTCATGTGCATCACCAAAGGGACCCATATACGTGTCTTACGAAAACCTCACCATGTCCCTCTTTTCACACACAAAAGTCTTATACAAAACTTAATATCATGCCATAACACATGATTTTACATAGATAGTGTCAACATTAAAGTACATAGTGAGTGCTCAACCAATATATATGAGCAATGGGGAAGTATAGCTGAACCAAAGAGCTCAAAACCAATTAGACATCAGCCTTATGAAAGACTCAATGCACTCTTGCAAAAAAAGATGACAAGTGTCAATAGAAAAAGCACAAAAGAAATCCTTCTTGAAGTTCTTTGAGCTTGTGAAAATAGA
>CM035435.1:34878889-34888889 GCA_020310875.1 Ceratopteris richardii | reverse complement strand
AACAGACTTGGAAAGCCTTGTCATCATATTTTTCCTCCAACACAAGGGCTAGGAAAAATCAGTTGTGGATTGAATTCACAACATTAAGGAAGAAACCTAAGCAAGCTGTTTTAGAATTTGTAACCAAGTTTAAAGATGTAGCAGATTAGTTAGCAAGCATAGGAGAAGAGATTGAAGAAGAGCAGATTGTAAGGCAAGTGATCAATGGAATCAAGGCTGATGACAAATGGGAGAGCTTCACCACTGCCATGGACCTTTACATGGACATGCAAATACCAGATCTAACAACTCTCATGGGACAATTGTTTACACATGAAGCAAAGCTCAACAAGAATGGAGATACTTCCAAAGGTAATAAATCTTCTGCCCTATACACTGATAAGAAATCTAAAGATAAAGGCAAGAGCAAGAAGGTGGAAGATGAAGGCTCTACCTCTCAAGCAAACTATGCAAGAAGAGGTAGATCATCAAGAGGAAGCGGCAGAGGAGGTAAGAAAGGAAGGGGGAGATCCTATAAATCCTCACCATGCAACATTTGTGGTTTATCAAATCATACTACAGATGAGTGTTTCAGGAATTACAAGAATTAGAGAGGAAGTTGATACCAAAGAGGTGGATACTCACAGTCAAGAGGTAGATTCAACTATCACCAAGGCTACAACAATAAATACATTAACAACTACAACAATAATTACAATGGAAATTACCAAGGAGGATTCAAATCCAGAAAGGACTACAACAACTACATAGAGGAGTAGGATGACTCTCTTCTGATCATGAACATGACTTCAAAACTAGGTACAAATGATGACCACCTATTCTACATTGAGTGAGGGTGCTCAAATCATGTGGCTGGAAATGTAGCACTACTCTCTGATCTTGAGGAACCAAAAGGTAAGCATCAAGTCCAAACAGGTGATGACACAAAGCATTCTGTAGTTAAAATCGGAAATGTTAAGACTTGTGATGGAAATCAGAATTTGTTGAGCAGGGTACTCTATGTACCAACCATTACCAAAAATTTAATGAGTGTTGGACAGATTGTGGAGAAAGGTTTGCAGGTTAGATTCAACCAATATGGAGCATTTGTGGAGGATCCAAGACATGGATTCAAGATAGCTAAAGGAGAAAAATCAGGTAGACTATTCACATTTGAGTTAGAAGACACAAAAAATATTTCACTATACAGTTATAAAGATCAAACACTTTCAGAGCTTGAGATTTGGCACAAAAGATTAGGACATATAGGTGAAAGAACCTTGAAGCAAGTATGCAGGGATCAATGTGTGCTTGGAATACCTAATGTATCCAAGCAACACATGATTTATAAGTGTGGTGCTTGTCAATTTGGGAAGTCTCACAGGTTACTCTTCTCAAGGAAAGGATACATGCATGAAGACTACCTAGAGCTTGTACACACAGATGTATGGGGACCAAGCAAAGACCCCTTAGTCTCAGGTTCAAGGTACTATGTATCTTTTATTGATGATTATAGTAGATGGACTGTATTGTACTTCCTGAAGCACAAGGATGAGGTATTTAATTGCTTTAAAAAATATATTGCATTAGTTGAAAACCAGATAGGAAGGAATTTGAAGAGGCTAAGGTCAGATGGAGGAGGTGAGTACTTCTCCAATGAATTTGAAAACTTCTTGTAGGACAGAGGCATCAAAAGAGAAATAACCACAAGGTATTCTCCTGAATAGAATGGGGTAGCTGAAAGAAGAAATAGGTTAATTGTTGAGACAGCTAGATCTATGCTTAATTAGAAAAGGTTACCTAACTATCTATGGGCAGAGAGTGTTTCTACTGCCACTTACCTCATAAACAGGTTACCATCTAAGTCTCTTGATGGTATGACACCCTATGAAGCATGGCATGGTAAGAGACCCTCACTAGACCGTTGCAGGATATTTGGATGTGTAGCATATGTACACATTCCTTCTCAGATAAGAGGTAAGCTAGACCCAAAGGCTAAAAAATGCATCTTTATTGGGTATGATCTAAATAAAAAAGGTTACAAGTTTTATAACCCTACCAATAAGGGATTTATGGTAAGTAGAGATGTTGTCTTTGATGAAAATGATTCTTGGTATGAGAATGAATGCAAGAAGGTTAAATTACCCTATGATTTGGAAGAGGAGTTTCCAAGTCTTGCAAAGGAGGAAACTACTCAGAATGAAGCCTCAAGTTCAGATGATGAAGATACTATCAACCTTGAAGAGTTCAAGGCATGGAAGTCCAAGGGCAAAATGAAGATGAAGAAGCTTGAAGACATACCTGAATCTTCAACTCAATCAATCAGAAGATCACAAAGAGAAAGCAAACAACCTATCAGATATGGGTATGATACATCTCTTGTTACTAAACATTCTGTTTATCTTGCCAAAGATTTCTCAAATGAAGAACCAGGATCATATGAAGAAGCCATAACCAAATCAGAATGGAAAGAAGCTATGGATGAGGAAATTGAAGCACTCAACGAGAGTGACACATGGGAGTTAGTACCTAAGAAGGACTCCATGAAGGTAATAGGATCCAGATGGATCTATAAGCTTAAAAGAAACTCTGATGGCACAATTAATAGGTACAAAGCCAGATTGGTAGCCAAGGGTTTTGCACAAACCCAAGGCATTGACTATGAAGAGACATTTTCTCCTGTGGCCAAGATGCCAACAATCAGAGTGTTGGTAAGTGTGGCTGCATCGAAAAATTGGAATATGTACCAATTAGATGTCAAGAAAGCTTTCTTGAATGGATGGATATCAGAGGAGGTATATATGTCACAACCTCCTAGCTATGAGGACCTTAAGAAGGTAACATATGTTTGCAAATTGAAAAAGGCTTTATATGGATTGAAGCAGGCACCTAGGGCATGGAATTAAAGGTTAACTACATATCTCCAAGAGGAAGGATTTGTCATGAGCAAGGTAGATACTTCTCTGTTCATCAAGAGAAGTAATTTAGATGTAATATACCTTTGTGTTTATGTTGATGACATCATCATTATAGGTAATGATGTAAATGGAATCAAATATATCAAGAGTCAAATGATGAAGGAGTTCAAGATCAATGATCTTGATCTATTGAAGTATTTTCTTGGACTTGAGTTAGTCTACACTAACTGAGGGATATATATTACTCTGAAAAAGTATATACAGGACATGTTAAAGAAGTTTCATTTGCAGGATGCCAAAGTAGCAAGCACTCCAATGGAGGTAAACCTAAAACTAAGTGCCCATGAAGGTGATGAAGTAAATGACATTACAGGTTATCAAAGTATGGTGGGTAGTTTGAACTATGCTACCTTAACAAGGATAGATATTGCATATGGAGTAGGTGTGCTAATTCAATTTATGCACAAGCCAAAGATACCTCACTTAGAGGCTGCCAAGAGAATCTTGAAGTATCTCAAGGGTACACAGAACCATGGTTTGTATTTTCCTTACACTTCAGATATTGATATCAAGATCTACTCAGATGTAGATTGGGCAGGATGCAAGGATGATAGGAGGAGCACTTTTGGATACATTTCTTTTGCAGGTGGCAAACCAATTTCATGGTCTTCAAAGAAGCAACCTACTGTTGCTTTGTCTTCCACAGAAGCGAAGTATAGAGGGCTGGCTAATGCCACTAAGGAAGCAATTTGGATTAAGCTTTTGTATATAGAAATGGGATTATATACTAGGTCACCAATTATCTTTGGAGATAAAACAAGTTCTCTTCACCTTGCAGCTAATCCTATTTATCATGCTAGGACCAAACATATAGAGGTTCATTACCATTATGTGAGAGAGAAGTTGATAAGCAAAGACATTCAACCAACCTATGTATCAACAAACATGCAATGTGCAGATTTGTTGACTAAAGCTTTGGATGGAACCAAACTTTGCAGGTTCAAAGCAATGATTGGATTGCAAGACATACTTGAAGATTGAAGATGAAGACCAAGCCAAAATTTTTGGCTTGAGAGGGAGCTGTTGGTGTAAATCACAAGCCTACACATTTGGCTTGGAAGATATCTTGAAGACTCTACATATGTGAAGAAGCATAGGGACGATTGCTAGTGGTTAATTACCACTTTATCTCATTGTAAAAGTCAAATTGACTTAGAATCTTTTCTAAACAACTACCAAAAGAGTCGTGGGAAAAAGTAGCTCTTTGATTGAAGGAATATCTCCTAGGATATAGGAGCTTGATCATAGGGAGCCAAAAGTTTGAATTTGAATTCAAATTTTTACTCATTCTTATAAAAATGAACATGGAAAAATCGCGGGTAGAACTCATCTTTTTCGAGCTTCTCATTAGTGATTCTGATTGTGTGTGAGGTCAATACTCTAGCCCACACCTATCTACACCATTAGGCAATGATCTTCATGCCAATGGATTTGTATACAAGTGTTTATTAATACATACATTCACATTGCTCATTTCTGAGTTCTCTGTCATATTACTCAAAAGTCTCTCAACTTGTGAAGTGCATATCTCAGTCACGTCTTCAACACATTCAGTGATTCAAAGCTTGTTGGATTCAGCTTGAAGTTATCTACATGCTGCTAAAGTTTGAAGAGATTCTATTCAGCCATTTCAGAGAAATCTGCGTCGAGGTGATCACTGGTCAATTTCTGCTACAGTCCTAAAAAATCGGGGATATAGCTTAACTTGCTAAATTGATTTCTCTTAGCATAGTTATCTTTTTACATAATTCAACTTGGAATAGTTAGCTTACTAAGCTAATTAGATACCCCTAAAAGTAATTGTTCCAATTCCTACGGTGCTGGTCATACTTAGCAAAATACCGAGCAGGTGTCAAGTCATAAATAGAAGGTTTTCTTGAGTTTGTGACTTTCAAAGTTATCTATTTTTATTCAATCATTGCACACATCATTTCCAAAGTACATAGGGCATTTTATGGTGTCATTGGAAAGCTCAAGAGGTCTACTTCAAGTCTGAAGCAAAAGAGGGTAGGTACAAAGCAGGTTTTAGCAGTACCTACTCAGTCTCTTAGAGCATCCATCCATCTTTCCCAACACTATCTTTCTATCTATCTATCTATCTATCTATCTATCTATCTATCTATCTATCTATCTATCTATCTATCTATCCATCTATCTATCTATCTATCTATCTATCCATCTATCTATCTATCTATCTATCTATCTATCTATCTATCTATCTATCTATTTATCTATCTATCTATCTATGATGGAGAGTTTTAATCTCCAAAAGAACAAGCTAATATTGTAATTAGAGCACCTCTACAACAAGAGTAACTCGAACCTTCACCAAATTTAGAGGATCAATGATCAATTATAAAGATTTTGAAAAATCTGTGAAGGAGATGACTACACAGAAAGTCTGCTGCACATATCTCTCACATTAACTTATCAATTGTGTAAAGGTTTTTATGAAACTTTGCACAAGGTGTCCCCTACAGTTTTTGCACCTTCTCCAAGTTGAATCATGCCAAAAGATACAGTAGATCTTGAGAAATGATCTCAACACGTTACCTATGTCTAGAACTGCTCTTCTGAAAAGTCGATTCAAACACCTGTAACTTTTAACACTTGGTTCTCTCAATCTAGAACCTGTTTATACAAATGCTTTTAGCCACAGATAGCTTAACTTCCAACTTAAAGATTGAGTGCTTCCTTGCTCAAAACTTTACATTGTGGAAGGAGAACTGACCAAAACATTAACATCAAATTTTGTGCCTGTTTCAGGAACCACTGAACACTTCTTCACATATGATTATTCCTACACATAATTCTCACAGCCTGTTTACAATTAGGTTCTCAAACTTTAACCATAGAATCATTAACTATGAACTTAGAAATCTACAAAAGGATTCTCAAAATGATCAAGCACAGAAGGAGAATGCACAGAAACATCGGGTGCAATTTTCTTTCATTCCTGAAGGAATTTACAACTAGATGAGAGAGATAATCTTCATACTTCTCAAGTGTCTAAAAAACTTCTAATTCTCTTCAATTTTTGTATTCTACACTCTCTCATATTTTCCCCGACATTTCCTTTATATATATATATATATATATATATATATATATATATATATATATATATATATATATATATATATATATATATATATATATATATATATATATATATATATATATATATATATATATATATATATATATATATATATATATATATATATATATATATATATAGGCAAATATTTACAACTTCATGACTATACAAAAGTATAAGTGAAATATCTCTGTATTAATGTACATATGTGTACACCTCTTCATCTTCTGGATGTATTCTTGCTTCATGCTTCACAAATTGAACCTTTTTCTTCAATCCTTGACTTCAATTCTTCATTAAAACATCAATTGTTGATTTCCCTGCACCAACAGCTCCCCCTCAATCATCAATTGAGGTTTTCTCTATCTTCTTTATACCTGCCATGTCTTTGAATCTCTGTAGCTTTGGTCCATCCAAGCTTTTGGTTAGTATATCAGCTATCTGATCTTTTGTTGAAGTATGTATTACTTCAATCTCTTTATCCATCACCTTCTCTCTTAGAAAGTGATACTCAATCTCAATATGTTTGGTCCTGGCATGAGAAATAGGAGTAGTAGCTAAATACAATGAACTCATGTTATCTCCATGAATGGTGGGTGTACTCTGTATGATGTCAAAACTCTTCATGAGAGTCTTAAGCCATATTACTTCCTTTGAAGCTTCAACCATCCCTTTGTACTCTGCTTCTGTAGATGATAAAGCAACTATGTGTTGCTTCTTTGAACACCAAGAAATTAACTTATCTCCCACATAGCACAAGTATCCATAAGTTGATCTCCTATCATCTGGATTACCTAGGATTACCTGCCCAATCTGCATCACTATATATCTTGATGTTTGTATCTGATGTAAAACCATAATACAAACCCTCTTTGAGTGTACCCTTAATGTACCTCAACAATCTTTGTCCTGCAATCCAATGTTCTTTCCTAGGGCAATGCATGAATTGAGACAAAACTCCAACTGCATATGACAAATCAGGCCTAATTAAATGTAGCATATATTAGACTACCAACCAAACTCTGATATAGTTTCATATCCTTGAACTCTTCACCTCCATATCTGCTCAATTTGTGAAACACCTCCATTGGAGTAGGTGCTACCCTGCAATCATTCATCTTAAACTTGATCAACAAGTTTCTCAAATACCTTTCATGAGTCACATACACTCCATGTTGAGTGTATGAAATCTCCATGCCCAAGAAATATGACAAGTCTCCCAAATCACTGATCTTGAATTCTTTCTCCATTTGCTTCTTTAGGTTTTGAATGCCTTTCTCATCTGTACCTATAAGAATTATATCATCAACATATATGCACATGTATATGAACCCATGATCACTTGATTTGACAAGCAAGGTACTATCTGCTTTAGATACTTGAAATCCAAGTTCCTTTAAGAACTTCACAAGTCTATAATTCCATGCCCTTGGGGCCTGCTTCAAAACATACAAAGCTCTCTTGAGCTTGCACACATGATCTGGATACCTTCCATCTCTAAATCCTTGGGGTTGCTCCATGAAAACATCATTTGAAATATAACCATTTAAAAAAGCATTCTTCACATCTAATTGACATAATTTCCAACCTTTACATGCAGCAATGGATATGAGTGTCCTGATGGTTGTCATCTTTGCCATAGGACTATATCTTTCATCATAATCAATACCATATGTCTGAGCAAACCCTTTCACAACTAGTCTAACTTTATACCTAGACACACTTCCATCTGCAAATCTCTTTGTCTTGTAGACCCATTTGCATCCAATGATCTTCTGACTATTTGGTTTAGGAACTAAATCCCATGTCTCATTCTCCATCAATGCATCATATTCTTCCTGCATAGCTTTCTCCCAATTTTCCTTACCTTTTGCCTCTTCATATGTAGAAGGGTCTTCATCTGCCTTTATCATATAAGCATAATCTTTGGTAGCCAAAAAAGAAGTGTCATAGCTATACCTTGTAGGTTGCCACTTGTGTCTTGATGACCTTCTAAGTTCTCCACTCCTTGAGGTTTCTGTTTCATGACACTCAGGATCAAATCTTGGCATTTCTTCAACTTCAACCTGTACTTCATTATTCTCCTCTTCATCAAATATCTGAACCTTTGATTTACCTTTCTTTTGATTCACAACTTCTTCATCACCTGCATTAATATTGATTGTACCTGCATACCAAGTACCTTGCTCATCAAATGTAACATCTTTTGATACAAGGAATTGTTTTGTGGATGGACTCCACAACCTATATCCCATCTGCTTATCATCATAACCAATGAATACATACTTTTCAGCTTTAGGTTCCAATTTGTGCCTTAATTGGGATGGCACATATGCATATGCCAAACATCCAAATACTTTGCAATGATCTAGAGTAGGTCTCTTACCCCACCATGCCTCATATGGTGTCATACCCTGCAAAGCTTTACATGGTAACCTATTGACCAAATAAGTAGCTGTGTTTACAACCTCAACCCACAAGTAATTTGGGAAATTTTTCTCCTTCATCATGGATCTTGCAAACTCAACAAGATTTCTATTTCTCCTTTCTGCTACACCATTTTGTTGAGGAGAGTACCTGCAAGTAATTTCTCTTTTTATACATGCATTCCATAAGTATTCACTGAACTCATTAGAGAAATACTCTCCCCCTCCATCTGACCTTAGTCTCTTCAATTTATGACCTGTAATTCTCTCTGCATACATATGATAATGTTTGAATGTATTGAATACCTCAGACTTATCTTTGATCACATAGATAGTGATCCATCTGGTAGCATCATCAACATAAATCACATAGTACCTTGAACCATTGATAGTGAAATCTTTTGATGGTCCCCACACATCTATGTGTACCAACTCAAGCTTCTCTGAATACATAAAACCATGCTTGGAATAAGATTGCTTATGAGCCTTACCTAATTGACATGCCTCACATCTGTATGTCATATGTTGACCTGCAACATTAGGCAATCCAAGCACTGAACCATTGTTAATCATATCTTTTATACCTCTTTCATTAAAATGTCCAAGCCTTTTGTGCCAAAATCTAACTTAGAGATCTTATGTCCTCCATAGGTGAACAAGGCATGACCAACATTACCTTGGATCTTCAATGTGAACAATCTTCCTTCTTTCTTCCTTGAAACAATCTGTTTATACCCATTGCTAGGGTCTTCCACAAACACTCCTTCATTAGTGAATCTAACTTCATAACCTTTTTCAGCAATTTGTCCTACACTTATCAGATTCTTAGGAATTGTAGGAACATACAAGACCTTACTCAAGAGGGTGCTATCATCCTTGGCCTTCACTGATCCAATTGACTTCACATTGTGCTTTGTATTGTCACCTGTTTGAACTACATGATTAGTTAACTTATTTTCCAAATCATTCATCAAAGCTATGTTGCCACTCAGGTGATTGCTACACCCTGATTCAATGTAAAAAACTCTTTGGTCTTCATTTTGCCTCTCACAAGTTTCATTCATTATCAATGTTGAATCCTCCTTCTGATCTGAAGCATAATTGTAGTAGGTATTGTTGTATTGTTGACTTTGGAATCCTCTACCTGCATTTCTTCCAAAGTAACCTCTACTACCTCTACCTCTGAAATTACCTCTTTGATTTTTGCCACCTCTTCCTCTTGAATTAAAATTCTGATTATATCCACCATTACTCTGAGTATTATGCCAACAATCATTAACTAAGTGATTTGTCTTGCCACAAATCCAGCAAGCTTTGACTCCATCTTTATTACTCCTGCCTCTTCCTCTACCTTTGCCACCTCCTCTTCCTCTTAGGAAGTTAGCTTGGCTAGTTGTACCTTCATCCTCATTTGTTTGTTGCTTTCCTTTGATATTCTTCTTCCTATCCTTTGAATACATTGCATGACCTGTACTCTTGTCACCTTCACCTTTGACATCCTGCTCAAAGGTTAACAT
>CM035435.1:34866389-34871389 GCA_020310875.1 Ceratopteris richardii | reverse complement strand
ATCAAACCTTTGGAGATTAAGAAGTCTCCAACAGTGGTATCAAAGCTTAAGGTGCAATACAAGTGAAGTAAAGAGTATTGGAAGTTTTTGATTGTTGCAGACATTGAAGTTTTTTCAAATTAAATGAGCACATGATCAAAGTTTGAAAGAAAACCTGAAGGAGAATCAAGTACGAGTTGAAAGGATCAAGAAGGATTAAAGCTTCATATCCAAGGTACATTCTATTATCATAAATCATAGTAATTGCAGACACAGAAGATCAAAGATGGGAGAAAGCTTGCATATTGATAAGCTAGATAGGGAGAACTCTCCAGCTTGGTCCATGAGGATGGAGGCACACCTCATGAGCAAAGATTTAATGGCATTCATTATAGGAGAAGAAGAAAAGCCTGAGTTTGCAGATCCTAGTATTCCAACTAGAGAAGAGCTTGCAGATTTGAAGACCTGGATGAGAAAGGATGCTCAAGCTAGGAGTATCATTTACATGGCTATAAATGATTATCTTCTACCTCACATCAGAGGTTTAGAAAGTGCAACAGATGTGTGCAATGCCTTGGAAGAGCATTTCCAAAACACAACCAAGTCAAGGAAGCCCTCATTATGGGCAGAATTCACAACTTTCAAGAAGAAGAGTTCACAATCAATTTTTGATTATGTGGCAAGGATGAAGGATATTGCAGGTAGCTTGGGTGCAGTAGATGAAGACATTGAAGAGGATAAGTTGGTAAGGAAAATACTTACAGGTCTGAGAGGAGATGAGAAGTGGAAGCCTTTCATATTGTCCATAGAATTGTCACTTGATCACTTTACTCCTGATCTTAATCAATTGCTAGGACACATGATAACTTTTGAGTAGGACATTAAGGGATACAATGATAGGAGTGCAAGCCAAGCTATGTACTCCAAGGAAAAGAAAAAGAATGGCAAAGGGAAGCAGTTAACTGATGATGAAGGGACCTCAAGTCAAGCTAACTTTACAAAATGAAAGATGAATTTCAAAGGTAAAGGAAGAGGAGGTAATAACAAAGATAATACTAAAGCTTGTTGGATTTGTGGCAGAACCAATCATTTGGCAAATGGTTGTTGGTATAACAATCAAAATGGAGGAAATAATAATCAAAGTTTTAATCAAAGAGGTAGAGGAGGAAAAAACCAAAGAGGCAACTTCAGAGGAAGAGGTGGTAGGACATCATATGCTAGAGGAGGTGGAAGAAGTTTTCAATCTCAGTCCTGCAACAACAATTATTATAATTATGCATCAGATCAAAAGGATGAGATGACTCTCATCTTGAATGCAACTCATGAAGCAGTAGGAGAAGACCAAAGGGTATTTTATATTGACTCGGGATGTAGCAATCATCTGAGTGGCAATATATCACTGATGGCTGATATGGAAGCAAAGGTGAATGGACATACAGTTCACACAGGTGACAATACTAAGCATAAGGTGGAAAGCATTGGATCAGTGAAGACAAAGAATGGAAGTACACTCTTGAGCAAGGTACTTTATGTTCCTACTATTCCTAAAAATTTGATAAGTGTGGGGCAAATTGTGGAGAAGGGATATGAAGGCAGATTTACAAATGATGGTGTTTACGTGCAAGATCCAAATCAGGGATATAGAAACATTATTGCAGGAAAAAAGGAAGGAAGGTTGTTTACTCTCAAAGTCCAAGGTAATGTGGGACATGCCTTAGTTACTTATGGAAGTCAAAAGACGTCTGAGTTAGACCTATGGCATAAAAGGTTAGGTCATTTCAATGAGAGAGCCATAAAGGAAATGTCAAGGAATGATGTGGTGCTTGGTTTGCTAAAAGTTGAAGGGCAACACATGGTGTACAAGTGTGAAGCTTGTCAATTAGGGAAAGCACACAAAAGTTCTTACAACAAATCAGGATACAAGTATTCAAACATGCTTGAGTTAGTTCATACAGATGTGTGGGGTCCTTCAAGGGACTATAGCATAAATGGATCCAGATATTATGTGTTGTTTGTTGATGATGCAACCAAATGGATTACTTTATATGTAATCAAGGACAAATCAGAAGTGTTCAAGACATTCAAGCATTATCATGCTTATGCAGAAAGGATTATAGGACAAAAGCTCAAGAGGTTGAGATCAGATGGAGGGGGAGAGTATTTTTCTAAAGAGTCTGATGATTATTTGTGGAATGCAGGTATAAAAAGAGAAGTAACTTGCAGGTACTCCCCTCAACAAAATGGAGTTGCAAAAAGAAGAAATAGAACTCTTGTAGAGTTTGCAAGAGCAATGATGAAGGAAAAGAATTGTCCAAATTACTTATGGGCAGAAGCTATCAACACTGCAACATACCTTGTGAATAGATTACCTTGTAAAGCTTTGGATGGAAGAACTCCTTATGAAGCATGGTGGGGTAAGAAACCTACTCTTGATCATTGTAAGGTATTTGGATGTTTAGCATATGCTTATGTTCCTTCACAATTGAGACATAAGCTAGAACCCAAAGCAAAGAAGTATGTGTTTATTAAGTATGATGATAGACAGATGGGTTACAAATTGTGGAGTCCATCCACAAAGCAATTTCTTGTTACCAAAGATGTTACATTTGATGAGCAAAGCACATGGTATACAGGGTCAACAAATGATTATGCAGGTGTTGAAGAAATACAAAGGAAAGGGAAGGCAAAAGTAAATATGTATGAAGAAGATATTGATGATGTTGACTATAAAAGTAAGTTGCAGGATAATGTTGAAGATGGGCCAAGATTTGATCTAGAATCAAATGTGGCTGAGACTTCAAGAAGTGCAGAGGTCAAAAGATCCTCAAGGGAAAGAAAAGAGCCTATCAGGTATAGCTATGATACATCTTTTCTAACAACAAAAGATTATGCTTACATTGTGAAGACAGAAGAGGATCCAATCACATATGAAGAAGCTAAAGGAAAACATAATTGGGAGAAGGCAATGCAAGAAGCGTATGATGTTGTACTTGAAAATGAAACATGGGAATTGGTGCCAAGACTAAAGAATCAGAAAGTCATTGGATGTAAGTGGGTGTAAAAAACAAAAAGATTTGCAGATGGTAAGGTGTCTAGATACAAGGCTAGACTTGTGGTCAAAGGTTATGCCCAAACTTATGGGGTAGATTATGATGAAACCTTTAGTTCTATTGCTAAGATGTCTACAATTAGATCATTGATTGCTTTTGCTACTGGTAAAGGATGGAAGTTATCACAATTAGATGTGAAGAATGTATTTTTGAATGGATACATTGCAGATGAAGTGTACATGGAGCAACCAGAAGGCTTCATGGATTCAATTGGATCAGATTATGTGTGTAAGCTCAAGAGAGCTCTATATGGGTTGAAGCAGGCTCCAAGAGCATGGAATTACAGGCTTGTTAAGTTCTTGAATGAATGTGGATTTCAAGCATCAAAGGCAGATAGTAGCTTGCTAGTGAAGGCAAGTGAAAATGGATACATATACATGTGTATTTATGTTGATGATATTATTGTCACAGGTACAGATGCTCAAGGAATCAATGAGCTTAAGAAACAAATAGAGAAGGAGTTTAAGATAAGTGATTTGGGAAACTTATCTTATTTCTTAGGAATGCAGATTGTATATACTCAACATGGAGTATATGTTACACAAGAGAGGTGCTTGAAGAATCTTCTGGTCAAATTCAACATGGAGGATTGCAAGCCTTCAAGTACACCATTGGAGGTATATCATAAATTGAGCAGGTATGGAGGTGAAGAGTTTAATGACATGAAGAAATATCAGAGTTTGGTAGGTAGTTTAATCTATGCTACCTTGACAAGGCCAGATCTATCATATGCAGTAGGTGTGTTATCACAATTCATGCATTGTCCAAAGAAGACTCATTGGATTGCAGCTCAAAGGGTACTCAGATATATGAAAGGAACCCTAAGTGAAGGTCTATATTATGGATTTGCTTCTGATACAAGAATCAAAGTGTTTAGTGATGTAGATTGGGCAGGTGATTCAGATGATAGAAGGTCTACTCATGGGTATCTCTGTTATATTGGAGATAAACTAATTTCTTGGTGCTCAAAGAAGCAACATACAGTTTCTTTGTCATCTACAGAAGCTGAGTATAAAGGAATGGTAGAGGCTGCAAAAGAAGTAATATGGTTAAAAACCTTGTTGAAGAGTTTTGGAACTGATCAGAGTACTCCAATTATTTTTCGAGACAATATGATTTCATTGTATTTGGCAACTAACCCTGTTTTTCATGCCATGACTAAGCATATAGAGATTCAGTATCATTTCTTGATAGAAAAGGTACTTGATAAAGATATTGAAGTGATGTATACTCCAACAAAAGAACAAGTTGCAGATATGTTAACAAAAAGCTTGGATGGACCTAAGCCACAAAGATTCAAGGAGATGACAGGAGTGAAGAAGAATGGAATAATCACAATTAGTGATTGAGGGGGAGCTGTTGGAACAAACCAATCACAAATTGGTGATTACAAAGAGATTGAAGCAAGTTTATAATCAGATTGAAGTGGAAAAAGACACTTGAGAAAGTGAAGAGATCTCAGAAGTGAAGTTTGTATACATATGTACATTACACGTGGAAATTTTTGTTATCTGAGTATAAATATTCCTTAGGATGATAAGGAGTAATGTAATAGATGTCGGAATAGTCTAAAACCATATGTATATAAGTCAATGATGTAAAGAAATAAGTAAGAGAGTCATTAGAGAACAAGTGTCATAGAGAAAGATGTGAAGAGAGTCATCTTCAGAAAATAGCAACGGGTATTTCATAGATTTCTCTCAGTCTGATCATGTGGATCAGAAATCCTTTTGTACACATCTAATCTGGAAGCTAATGAAGCTATGTTCAGAAATTTATGATCCAATTCCTTTTCTACTGTGAGTATGATCAATAGGAACATTTGTATGTAGAATTTACAGATAGACTTCTCAGAGTCGCGCAGTTTTCCGTGTCAATGTTTTGCTTAGATCTCAGTGCATAGTGTAAAGT
>CM035435.1:34856389-34858889 GCA_020310875.1 Ceratopteris richardii | reverse complement strand
ATCTAAGTCTCTTGATGGTATGACACCCTATGAAGCATGGCATGGTAAGAGACCCTCACTAGACCATTGCAAGATATTTGGATGTGTAGCATATGTACACATTCCTTCTCAGATAAGAGGTAATTTAGACCCAAAGGCTGAAAAATGCATCTTTATTGGGTATGATCTAAATCAAAAAGGTTACAGGTTTTATAACCCTACCAATAAGGGATTTATGGTAAGCAGAGATGTTGTCTTTGATGAAAATGATTCTTGGTATGAGAATGAATGCAGGAAGGTTAAATTACCCTATGATTTGGAAGAGGAGTTTCCAAGTCTTGCAAAGGAGGAAACTACTCAGAATGAAGCCTCAAGTTCAGATGATGAAGATACTATGAACCTTGAAGAGTTCAAGGCATGGAAGTCCAAGGGCAAAATGAAGATGAAGAAGCTTGAAGACATACCTGAATCTTCAACTCAATCAATCAGAAGATCACAAAGAGAAAGCAAAAAACCTATCAGATATGGGTATGATACATCTCTTGTTACTAAACATTCTGTTTATATTGCCAAAGATTTGTCAAATGAAGAACTAGGATCATATGAAGAAGCCATAACCAAATCAGAATGGAAAGAATCTATGGATGAGAAAATTGAAGCACTCAAGGAGAGTGACACATGGGAGTTACTACCTAAGAAGGACTCCATGAAGGTAATAAGATCGAGATGGATCTATAAGCTTAAAAGAAACTCTGATGGCACAATTAATAGGTACAAAGCCATATTGGTAGCCAAGGGTTTTGCACAAACCCAAGGCATCGACTATGAAGAGACATTTTCTCCTGTGGCAAAGATGCCAACAATCAGAGTGTTGGTAAGTGTGGCTGCATCAAAAAATGGGATATATGTACCAATTGGATGTCAAGAATGCTTTCTTGTATGGATGGATATCAGAGGAGGTATATATGTCACAATCTCGTGGCTATGAGGACCTTAAGAAGGTAACATATGTTTGCAAATTGAAAAAGTCTTTATATGGATTGAAGCAGGCACCTAGGGCATGGAATTAAAGGTTAACTACATATCTCCAAGACCAAGGATTTGTCATGAGCAAGGCAGATTCTTCTCTGTTCATCAGGAGAAGTAATTCAGAGGTAATATACCTTTGTTTTTATGTTGATGACATCATCATTACACGTAATGATGTAAATGGAAGCAGATATATCAAGAGTTAAATGATGAAGGAGTTCAAGATCAATGATCTTGGTCTATTGAAGTATTTTCTTGGACTTGAGTTATTTTACACTAACTCAGGGATATATATTACTCAGAAAAAGTATATACAGGACATGTTAAAGAAGTTTCATTTGCAGGATGCCAAATTAGCAAGCACTCCAATGGAGGTAAACCTAAAACTAAGTGCCCATGAAGGTGATGAAGTAAATGACATTACAGGTTATCAAAGTATGGTGGGTAGTTTGAACTATGCTACCTTAACAAGGATAGATATTGCATATGGAGTAAGTGTGCTAAGTCAATTTATGCACAAGCCAAGGATACCTCACTTAGAGGCTGCCAAGAGAATCTTGAAGTATCTCAAGGGTACACAGAACCATGGTTTGTATTTTCCTTACACTTCAGATATTGATATCAAGATCTACTCAGATGCAGATTGGGCAGGATGCAAGGATGATAGGAAGAGCACTTCTGGATACATTTCTTTTGCAGGTGGCAAACCAATTTCCTGGTCTTCAAAGAAGCAACCTACTATTGCTTTGTCTTCCACAGAAGCAGAGTATAGAGGGCTGGCTAATGCCACTCAAGAAGAAATTTGGATTAAGCTTTTATATACAGAATTTGGATTATATACTAGGTCACCAATTATGTTTGGAGATAATACAAGTTCTCTTCACCTTGCAGCTAATCCTATTTATCATGCTAGGGCCAAACATATAGAGGTTCATTACCATTATGTGAGAGAGATGTTGATAAGCAAAGACATTCAACTAACCTATGTATCAACAAACATGCAATGTGTAGATTTGTTGACTAAAGCTTTGGATGGAACCAAACTTTGCAAGTTCAAAGCAATGATTGGATTGCAGGACATACTTGAAGATTGAAGATGAAGAACAATCCAAAATGTTTGGCTTGAGGGGGAGCTGTTGGTGTAAATCACAAGCCTACACATTTGGCTTGGAAGATATCTTGAAGACTCTACATATGTGAAGAAGCATAGGAACCATTGTTAGTGGTTAATTACCACTTTATCTCATTGTAAAAGTCAAGTTGACTTAGAATCTTTTGTAAACACCTACCAAAAGAGCGGTAGAAAAACGTAGCTCTTTGATTGAAGGAATATCTCCTAGGATATAGGAGCTTGATCATAGGGAGCCAAAAGTTTGAATTTGAATTCAAATTTTTACTCATTCCTATAAAAATGAACATGGAAAAGTTGCGGGTAGAACTCATCTTTTCCGAGCTTCTCATCAGTGATTGTGAGTGTGTATGAGGTCTATAC
>CM035435.1:34846389-34853889 GCA_020310875.1 Ceratopteris richardii | reverse complement strand
GATCAATATCTTTAGTTACCTCTAAAACCTTTGCAATCCAAAATGGTCTGGTAGCCTCATCACCATCAGCAAGAACTGCAATAAGTGTTCCAACATTTATCTCTATTAAATTTCCTTGCCATCTTGCTTCTGCCTGTTTTGTCATCCTTGGGCCTACATAAATATTTCTTTATGGTGGATGTATAAAACTTTGAAGTGCATCTGCATTACATGCTTGGGCCACATTCACGGATCTTTGTGTACAAAAATCCCATGTGAATGGAACATCAACTGGCCAGTGACCTACATTTGTATACTGTATAATCTCTTCTTGATGATTGAAAAAGTCCTCCCACCAAGATACATCTTGATCTCCAGCATATTTTTTTGCACGCTCAATATGTCTCTTCTTTTCAATGAGTGCATGCATCCAGCTTTTACTTTGATCCACCACATTTCCACATCTTTCTGTATTGTTTTTATCTTCATATGGTGATTGTTCTGCACCATACACTGTCACAGTAGACAAATTAGGCACCAGAATCTGCATCCCTCTTTAGGCTCCCACCCAAGAGAAGATGAATACTGCTTTGCAAATAAAAGGGTTATTTCATCAACCCTCCTCATCAAGAATACATGGTTGAAACTAATATTGTGCAATGGAGCCAAAACCTTAGCACTGTTATCAAGGCCCATTGAGCAAAAGTGCTTAAAGTCATAAATCTGTGTGAGGTGTTGAACTTCTGGTTTTGGAGTATATGCTTCTGAAATCAACTCAGATAAAATCGGAAGAGTAAAAGCATTGTTACGTGCCAACTTCTTAGAGAAAGTACTGAACATTTGATCAATGTGATCATGAGTGTGGCCAACCAGAAGGAAATTTACCTTAACCTTCTGAAATACCTGTTTTTCAACAAGCATGCTTAAATATCCAAAGACTATAGAATTTTTATTCTCTCTTGCAGTATTATCTAGTTGCAAATATAGAGCTGGTGGCAAAAGACCCTTCCATGATTGCAAAACACGATGAATGACAGTAACTGTAAGGTTTGGATCATTATGCACATTCGGATATGTGAAGAAAACCTTGGACATTACAGTTCCATTGTATACCAAAGCACCAACCAAATGCATTTGCACAAGGACTTCATCTCCAATGTCCTTAGGGATGCGATAAAAATGTGGCAAACAAGTTTTTTTTTGATCCATACCATCGATCAACAAACACATATAACGCTCCGGATTTCTGAGTGCTTTACTTCGATGATGAATTGCTTTCTTTCTCTCTAAAGCTTGACTCTCACGATGGTTGTTAAGAAGGTTTTTAAAATTATTCTTTTCCTGTGGTGTTGTAGCCCCTTTTTCCATGTTTTTCAAAGTGGCGCAAACTGAACATTCACCCATTCTAACTTTACGAGGAATAGAAACATTGTTAAACTCTTCCTTCCATAATTGAGTAAAGTGACGATACAACACATACTTCTCATTTCTATTTTCCATGTCTTCTCTATATATTTGAAATACCTCTCGACGAGTAAAGTTATCTGACAAGTGCAACCTTCCAGTTGTAGGCATAACCTCACAATGCAAGCTAAAATAGTTCATCATCCAATTCATTGCATGACGTCCAATAGATCCTTTGGTCCCAACATGGAACGTATACAAAATGAGATCCCCATTCAAAAGCCCTTGTTGAACCCTATGTATTCTAAAATTTCCCACACCCATTGCAATTTTAAATGCAGCCCTACAACATCGCATCCCTTGACTAAAGAAATATTCAAAACCAATACGTGTTACTGACATGTTATCCTCAATCATTTGCATGCGAGAAACAAGGTATATATCCTGCCTTTCACTATCTAAATGGAGGAATTTTTCTCTTAGGTGCTTTATTTTCTTCATTCCTAAATTGTACAAACATTTCAAACCACAACAATGCTTCACAATATCCAATGCAATCTGTCTATCTGAAGTAAGAAATTTAAATCTTTTTTGACTTACTTCACGAGGCCTTCTTTTAAATTGTAGATTGAGCTTGCTTTGCTTTTTCGTTGCTCCACATGCACTTGAGTCAGAAGGGAGATCAATGGTTGGATCAGATGGGAGATCAAGAGGTGCATTTGGTTGAGCAACATTGCACTGTGAATTGGATAACTTAAATGACTCAACAGAAAACATGGAACCATTAGCACGTCCTAAATCATAGGGATCATCACTTCTGTGGAAAGGATCAACTGAGAACAATGAATCCGAAACTGTATCAATATGAGCAGAAGAAGCTGATGCCCAAGCATCCACTGAAAAGATTGAGCTCATCTTCACTGAGTTCACAGAAGACTGAAGATGAATGACCTTTTTAAATAAGTAGAAATCCGAGATCAAGTGAAGATGTCACATCAAATGTCACATAAAGAAGATATGAAATCAAAAGTTTATTAAAGTACATTAAATAACATTAAACATCAAATTACATCAAATAACTTAATTACTCAAATATACACTAATAAGGGAACCAAAGATTTTATTCACATTTGAAATGAGAAACACAATTGATTTCTAACTAGATATGAGTCATTGAGTCTTAGCATTGTGAGTGAATCAAAATATATCCAAGTTGAGTTCCAACTGGATTATATATTAAAATTGTTTGTAGTAGTGCCATTGAAGACTATACAAGAAGAAATTTTACCTTTGGTACTAAATAAGATTTCAAGGATTAGGTTTCATTGTAGTCTTGGCTAGATCTCAAAGAGGTAGATGAAAGTATATTAAAAGAGAATTATGTGTAAAAGAGGTACTTGGAATGTTTATTCATACATTGATTTTCCATTTCAACAATGTGTTACAAGATAAATGTGAATATGAATTAAAGTGAGGAGGATAACACTATAAAGATGTCATTAATCTCCCATATTCAACACAACTTAGACTTGAAGTGTAATTTCCATGCAAATGTACATAAATAGTTGCAAGGTTCTTTACTTGAATGTTTATTCATACATTGATTTTCCATTTCAACAATGTGTTACAAGATAAATGTGAATATGAACTAAGGTGAAGAGGATAACACTATAAAGATGTCATTAATCTCCCATATGCAACACAACTTAGACTTGATTTTCTCCCAAGCAAGAGATTCTAAGAAAAAAATTCTACATGAGATTAGACATCCTCATGTACATACCATACTCTTGCCATTGAAGTGTAGTTTCCATGCAAATGTATATAAATAGTTGCAATTTTCTATGAATATTTCATTAAAGTGGCTCTGAAACAGCCTATTTGTGTGAGTGGTATTCCCTGGTTAGATTGGTTGACAGATATAGTTAGCAACTGGACTCATTCAGTTAGATCCAATTAGTCTCTGGTTCAAGTTACCCAATTGCCTATAAATAGCAGAGGAGGAGATCATTCTCATTTTCAAAATCCACGAGCAAGAGAGAGCAACAGAGCACAGACAGCAGCTATGGAGCACAGAGCTCAGCATACAAGCAAGGCAACTATGATGGAGAAGAAGAATGTTGGCAAGAGTACCAAGAGGTAGGCAAAATCATACCATAAAAAAAGATTCCTAAAAGATTCCATTTGTATGTTTGTGTAAAGAGTCTGCTTTCTAGGTTTTTATTTTTCTTAGCTCTAAAAATACAGATCCAATGAGGGTAGAGCTCGATGCCTGGCATCGACTTTTAGGTGTAAGTCGATGCCAGGCATCGACTTGAGGCTGCAAGTCGATGCCAGGCATCGACTTGAGGCTGCAAGTCGATGCCAGGCATCGACTTGCATGTGCAAGTAGATGCCAGGCATCGACTTGAGGCCTCAGGTCGATGCTTGGCATCGGCTTGCACCTGAAAGTCGATGCCAGCCATCGACTTTGTGTGCAAGTCGATGCCAGGCATCGACTTGCAGGTGCAAATCGATGCCAGGCATCGACTTGAGGCTTCAAGTCGATGCCTGGCATCGACTTGCACCTACAAGTCGATGCCTGGCATCGACTTGCAGCCTCAAGACGATGCAAGGCATCAACTTGCCTGGCATCGAAGTTTGCCTTAAAGTCGATGCCAAGCATCGACTTAAGGGTGCAAAGTCGATGCCAGGCATCGACTTTTGGGTGGAAGTCGATGCTAGGCATCGACTTTTAGGTTCAAGTCGATGCCAGGCATCGACTTTTAAGTGCAAGTCGATGCCCGACATCGACTTGCACACAAAGTCGATGCCTGGCATCGACTTGCACTTAAAAGTCGATGACTGGCATCGACTTGAACCTAAAAGTCGATGCCTGGCATCGACTTGAACCTAAAAGTCGATGCCTGGCATCGACTTGGGCCTTTGAAAACCACATTTGCGTATGAGCTGATTATTCCAAGCCCTTCAGGGATGCGGAGTCCAAGAGTGAGAGGCCCTTCAAGAAACTGAAAGTCACCATGGGCTCTGGTGATCAGCAACGTGACAAAGGCATTGGTCACCAAGCGAAACCAAAGAAACTTGTTGTATCCTTATCCTCTGAGAAGGCCAGCAACCCGCTAGGAATATCCTCAGGTGGACAGAGTAGCATCAAAATTCCTGAGGATGATCCAACTATGAAGGATAGGTCGAGGGACGCTGAGGTTTTAAGGACAGATCGTCCACTACGGGACATGACAAATCTGGAGTGGTGCCTCTAGTATGTTGAAGGGAAGAATGCAGTCCTTCTTGTGTTCGCAGGGGCATATGGGAGAGGAAAGATCACGACAACACAAGGTTTTCAGTATGGCCTTGTGTACAAACTGGATTATGAAGATGAGGATTCTGACAACCTCCTTTTCTTGGTAGAGACATCGAAAGGTTTGAGAAATGTTATATGCAAGATGGATTTCTTGTGCCCAGAGTGTTGTGTTCCAGATCGTCTAGCTGAGATATGCAGGGACTCAGTCAATATTATCAAGGACTTGATGCCATGGATCCAGGGCAACATCATGCCAACACAACAGAAGATGACAACCCCTGTAAAGGCAAGGGGTAAGCAGAGCGTGCAGAAAAAGCTTCAAAAGAAAAAGAAGAGAATTTCAGAAGAGGAGTCTTCTGACTCAAGCTCTAGCTCTGAGGATATAATTGTTGCACCTGGTGGAGAGCTTGCCTCGGGTGTTCTTGGTACTGAGCAGAACAAGATGAGGGAGGATATAGCTAAAAGAAAAATTGTGAAGAAGGGGCAGTTGTTCCACCTGCCAATCAATATCATCCACAGGCCGCCTATAGATCCAGTCACAGGGAGGAGGCCCCTTGAGATCAGGGAGCCACACAATTTGCATGTGCAGAATCTTAAGAAGAAAATGAGAATAAATCCTCATGCTACTGTTGTGCCATTCCTTGTCATGGTGGATCCGAATGAGTGCAGCTCTATGGAAGAGTTCAATGAGGGTTTATTTGAGGAGTATACTTATTATGTGATTGGAGGTTCACACTCTGCAGAGGCCCGTAGACAGCTAGTGAAGGAGCACCCTACCACTTTTTTCTTTAGGTATGCAGAGTGTAAGATATATGCTGGTCTTACAATTGAGGAAGCCAAACTTCTTGCTTGGGATCACAACAATGACAATGACTACAGGCAAAAAATGTCCTCCATAGAGAGAATTCGGTTCTTCCACCATGAATATGAAGATTGTCTTGTTAAGGAAGCTGGAAGAATACATCCCAATCTATGAAAGCAATGCCTTATTGAGGTTGGAATTGCACTGGATGAGAATAGAAAGTTTGATGCCTTGAGGAAATATGATCCATGGTTTCAACTGGCATTCAGAACAGGTGAGATCTGGGATCTACAGGATAGGATTTTCACAATGTGGGAGAACAAGGAAGTCAAGGGCCAGAAGCAACGAAAGTCGAGGCCAGACCCACAGGTTGATCTGAAGGGAAAGGGAAGGAAAGATGACCTCTCAATTGAAGAGGCTCCCTGTAACATAATCCTGGTAGGAGATGGTTGAACCACACCCTAAGAGAGAGGATTAGGAAGTAATCCTCAACCATGGCTTTTGGGGCAAGTGGTTAGCCCATCACATTCCTAACCAAGAGGTTGTGAGTTCAATTCCTTACATTGGTATCAGAGCCTAGGAAGTAGGCTTGGGCAAGGTGGAATGATCCAATGGCCTCTAAAAAAGGCGCTTGGGCATCCTCTATGTGAAAGGGTAGGAATTGTGGAAGGCGCGCGTCGATTTCAATGATGGACCTTACAATGATTGGGGTGTATCTCCCAATCCGTAGGTCGGATTGAGGCGTGTAATATACCGTTGGAAAGCTCTCGGAACGAACTTTCCAATGAGCTAGCTTGCAATGTGTGAATTCCTTGGGAATCCTTGGATGGAACTTGATTGAGTACATCCTGCCAGTCCCATAGCTGGTCAGGGTACATCCTGCCAGGGTACATCCAGGGTACATCCTACCAGTCCCATAGCTGGTCAGGGTACATTCCCGAGGGAGTTCAAGGGGGGAAGAATGTAACATAATCCTGGTAGGAGATGGTTGAACCACACCCTAAGAGAGAGGATTAGGAAGTAATCCTCAACCATGGCTTTTGGGACAAGTGGTTAGCCCATCACATTCCTAACCAAGAGGTTGTGAGTTCAATTCCTTACACTCCCGAGGACATGAAGCTGACACCATGGAGGGCCCTTCAAGGAATCAAGGATGATACATTGATCATATCAACTTTGTCAAGGGTAATCTCGAAGGACTTAAGCCTGGAGGAGATGGTGACTGAGCTCAATAAGTATGTATGTTATTCTCATATCCTTTTTCCCTCCTCCCATGCTTCTGTTCTAACCTAGTCTCTTTTTAATTTCTGTGACTGTAGTCATAAAGTTTACATGAAGATTCAGGAGGTCATGATGAAGAGGCTGGGTTGCTTTTCTTGGACAGAGGTCCAAAGAGACTATCCAACCACATCATCCTACAAAGCTTTATCAGAATATTTCATCCTTTTCCGTGATTGGGTAGGTTCTCTTTCTGAGGTTGTGCCTGGTTTGCCATTAGGTTAGATGCCTTGATTCACCAAACCAATTTAATGCCAGGATTTTAGTACGAATTCGATGTCTGGCATCGACTTACAGCTGAAGTCGATGCCTGGCATCGACCTGCAGCCAAAAGTCGATGCCTGGCATCGACCTGCAACCAAAAGTCGATGCCTGGCATCGACTTGGGGGCATAAGTCAATGCCCGGCATTGACCTGCAGCATAAGTCGATGCCTGGCATCGACCTCGTGGCATATGTCGATGCCAGGCATCGACTAATTTCCCAAAGTCGAGGCCAGGCATCGACTTTCAGTAGAAAGTCGATGCCTGGCATCTACCCCCACATGAAATCGATGCCATTCATCGCTTCCTTATGTTCTGCTTACTGTATTGAAGAGCTCATTTAGTTGTCTTTCCACTTTTTTCTGCAGAAACCAAAGAAAAGTAAGTCTGCAGAGCTACTAGATGATTGCCCCCCTGCATTCCTGGCTCACATTCAAAGAGCAAGGCATGAGAAATCTAGGCTGAAAGCCAAGG
>CM035435.1:34818889-34821389 GCA_020310875.1 Ceratopteris richardii | reverse complement strand
GTTCCATAACAAGTGACTCCAAACCCATCCGAGACTAAATGATAGATTGCCCTCATAACACTCCATGTACTCGTAACCTTGAGTGTAATCACAAGTAATAGTTTAATCTAAACTACCTTGTGAACTATGCAAATCCAGCTCCTATATCAGAGTTTCTTGGTAGTAACATGCAATCTCTACATTTCACCAACCAAGAAGTCTGTGGTTTTTCATCCATTACCTGTGGACTAAGTTCTATTGGAAGAGCATCTATTGGCACTTGTGCAAAATCTAATATTTCTCTTCCCTATAGTTTGCCATATGAATGCAAAAAGTATTCCTTTTGAGATTTAGATAATCCCTATGTACCCATCCTCCTAACTGATGTTTACTCATCATAATCATGATGTAACACCAGCTAAGATTTTGGTACCCTAATAGGTTAGATATATCTCTATCTCCTATAAACCGTAAAGAGAAGAGTCAAAACTCTACTCCTAGTCTCACTAATGTCAATAACTAGATCATCTCATCTAGTCAAGGACCATCACTGGAAATAAACATAACCACTTCTCTCTAGAGTCTACAAGTGAGACTCAATCTAACCATCATGATTAACTAATCTCCTTTTTTGCCTTGATAGAAGAGTGCCACTCCTAACAAGACAACCACAATGAGAAAGTGAAACTCTCTCTATGTCTCTATGTGTAATCTCCTCTAAGGAAAAGAGCTCTAGTAGTGGAATCTATTCCACTTTGCCTTTCCCTTTGACAGAGACTCCTTTGAATCCAATTACTCTACTCATCCATAACTGATAACATGCACATAAGTTCTCCGTGTTTTTCCTTCCAAAATAATGGAGAAAGAGACTCCCATGTGAAGGAAAATTATACTGAAAAGTAGAGTAAATAAATTCTTTCTGAATATAAACTAAGAGATGTTTTCTAAACACCTCTTCTGTTGTTCTCCTATGAAGAAATCATATTTTCCTTTCTTTTTTCTCTTTCAAAGCACAGGAGCTAAAGTGAGACCTTTGAGCTAAAGTGAGATCTCTCATCGATCTCTAAGCTTATTCCCACTTTCTCCTTCCTTAAAAGAGAAACTCATGAATTTATTTAGTCCTCTCTTCCATAATGAATGCATAATCCCTCATTACATATATTCCTATGAAGATGGAGAACACATCTCCCCTGACTAATGAAGGTGTAAGTAGTGAAGAGTGGAGAAAATAAATTCCTAATAAGGGTCAAAGCCCTCTACTAAAATGGTCAGCAATGATGTGACATGATACAGTAAACACATGTGTATCAATAGTAAAGAATTATCTCTGCTAACCATACTCTGTGCATGGATCTATACGATCCAATCAAACTGGTGGAATTATCCTTCGTGAAAAACTCAAAGTGATTATGTGATGGCAATGGTGATAAAATCACCTATCACATTCTCTACTGGAAGAATAAATCTTCCCTAAACTGTGAAGGATAACTCCCAATTCTAAGGACATGTCTACTAAGAGCTCTCCTCTGATCTAGTGAGACATGATGCCATGAATGATGAGTCCTTTTCTTCCTGGCCATAGAAGAAGAGTGCTCAAAGGGAAGTCATTTCCACCATCCCATACCAGTGAAAACTTCTTCCAATTCATGGTGTCATACCTACACTAAACCGAATATATATTCCATATATATTTAATGGAATATATAGGTGGACTCTAATGAATCCCATATCCAAAAATCATGTCGGTGGACTCAAATGAGTCCCATGTCCTCGAACTAGTTAGTTTGGTTCTAGTCAATATGTGACAATGGATATCCCTTCTTGTTCCAAACCAACTTGTTCCTAGGTACCAAGACTAGGTCTAAGTACCTCTCTATAGATCCCAACATACATATATGTATTGGGTACCCCAACTATTCCTGACTAAGGGATCTATGCTCTATACCATAGAGCTAGTGCCATGTCTTTGGCCTTCCGAAGCATCACTCAAATCACATAAGCACCCGTCGATGCTATCTCATGAAACCCATATCTGTGATCCCATCTAATTGGTTTCCTTAGTAGTATAGCAGAAATGCTTTACTACTTAGTCAAGTGATGTGCATGAGTGAAACTAGTCACTCTTTGGGTATTCCTAATAATACCCCATAGTCTCCTAATCATACTGTGAGACTCTTGTGAAGATAAGTAAATCTTCACTTCTTTGGAGAGTATCATATATGTATCTCCCGTACCTATATGCAACTTCCTATAACCTATAGGATTAATTGTGCACATTACTAATGGTGAAGGTGTAGCTCCTTCCCTTAGCAATCCTATGGTCTAAATCCATAAGGATTATATGTAGGGATCCTATTACTACTGAAGTTGCCTTATGTATCATACTCTGATGGTACTATGTCCATCAAGTACATGCTTATAAGCATGCCTAAATCTTATTGATGTTTGCAGAAAATTCATGTTACCATGCCATATCATTCTTACCTAAAGGCAAGTGCGTATATAATGCCATGCGGTAGGC
>CM035435.1:34793889-34808889 GCA_020310875.1 Ceratopteris richardii | reverse complement strand
GTAAAAGTCACTTGTAGAAAGTGCTTGTTTCAGACACAAGTTTACTTATTGAAGTAAATCTAAAGTTTTGTGAGTTCTTTTGAAGAACTTTAACTTGTCAATTAGGTAAACCACACAAAAGTTCATACAATAAATCAGGGTACAAGTATTCAAACATGCTTGAGTTAGTTCATACAGATGTGTGCGGTCCTTCAAGGGACTATAGCATAAATGGATCCAGATATTATGTGTTGTTTGTTGATGATGCAACCAGATGGATTAGTTTATATGTAATCAAGGACAAATCAGAAGTGTTCAAGACATTCAAGCATTATCATGGTTATGCAGAAAGGATTATAGGACAAAAGCTCAAGAGGTTGAGATCAGATGGAGGGGCAGAGTATTTCTCTAAAGAGTTTGATGATTATTTATGGAATGCAAGTATAAAAAGAGAAGTATCTTGCAGGTACTCTCCTCAACAAAATGGAGTTGCAGAAAGAAGAAATAGAACTCTTGTAGAGTTTGCAAGAGCAATGATGAAGGAAAAGAATTGTCCAAACTCCCTCTGGGCAGAAGCTATCAACACTGCAACATACCTTCTAAATAGGTTACCTTGTAAAGATTTGGATGGAAGAACTCCTTCTGAAGCATGGTGGGGTAAGAAACCTACTCTTGATCATTGTAAGGTATTTGGATGTTTAGCATATGCTTATGTTCCTTCACAATTGAGACATAAGCTAGAACCGAAAGCAGAGAAGTATGTGTTTATTGGGTATGATGATAGATAGATGGGTTATAGATTATGGATTCCATCCACAAAGCAATTTCTTGTTACCAAAGATGTTACATTTGATGAGCAAAGCACATGGTATACAGGGTCAACAAATGATTATGCAGATGTTAAAGAAATACAAAGGAAAGGGAATACAAAAGTAAGTGTGTATGAAGAAGATATTGATGATGTTGATTATAAAAATAAATTGCAGGATAATGTTGAAGATGGGCCAAGATTTGATCTAGAATCAAATGTGGCTGAGACTTCAAGAAGTGCAGAGGTTAGAAGATCCTTGAGAGAAAGAAAAGAGCCTATCAGGTATAGCTATGATACATCTTTCCTAACAACAAAAGATTATGCTTACATTGTGAAGACAAAAGAGGATCCAATCACATATGAAGAATCACAATTGGGAGAAGGCAATGCAAGAAGAGTATGATGCTCTACTTGAAAATGAAACATGGGAATTGGTGCCAAGACCAAAGAATCAGAAGGTCATTGGATGTAAGTGGGTGTATAAAACAAAAAGGTTTGCAGATGGTAAAGTGTCTAGATACAAGGCTAGACTTGTGGTCAAAGGTTATGCCCAAAATTATGGGGTAGATTATGATGAAACCTTTAGTCCTGTTGCTAAGATGTCTACAATTAGATCATTGATTGCTATTGCTGCTTGTAAAGGATGGAAGTTATCACAATTAGATGTGAAGAATGCATTCCTGAATGGATACATTGCAGATGAAGTGTACATGGAGCAACCAGAAGGCAGATAAGATTATGTCTGTAAGCTCAAGAGAGCTTTGTATGGGTTGAAACAGGCCCCAAGAGCACGGAACTACAGGCTTCTTAAGTTCTTGAATGAATGTGGATTTCAAGCATCAAAGGTAGATAGTAGCTTGCTAGTGAAGGCAAGTGAAAATGGATACATATACATGTGTATTTATGTTGATGATATTATTGTCACACGTACATATGCTCAAGGAATCAATGAGCTTAAGAAACAAATAGAGAAGGAGTTTAAGATAAGTGATTTGGGAAACTTATCTTATTTCTTCGGAATGCAAATTGTGTATAATCAACATGGAGTATATGTTACACAAGAGAGATACTTGAGGAATCTTCTGGTCAAGTTCAACATGGAGCACTGCAAGCCTTCAACTACACCATTGGAGGTAAATCATAAATTGCGCAGGTATGGAGGTGAAGAGTTTAATGACATGAAGAAATATCAGAGTTTGATAGGTAGTTTAATCTATGCTACCTTGACAAGGTGAGATCTATCATATGCAATAGGTGTGTTATCACAATTTATGCATTGTCCAAAGAAGACTCATTGGATTGCAGCTCAAAGGGTACTCAGATATATCAAAGCAACCCTAAGTGAAGGCTTGTATTATGGATCTACTTCTGATACAAGAATCAAAGTGTTTAGTGATGCAGATTGGGCAGGTGATTCAGATGATAGAAGGTCTACTCATGGGTATCTCTGTTATATTGGAGATAAGTTAGTCTCTTGGTGCTCAAATAAGCAACATACAATTGCTTTGTCATCCACAGAAGCTGAGTATAAAGCAATGGTAGAGGCTGCAAAAGAAGTGATATGGTTAAAGACCTTGTTCAAAAGTTTTGGAACTTATCATAGTACTCCAATTATGTTTGGAGACAATATGAGTTCATTGTATTTGACAGCTCCAACAAAAGAACAAGTTGCAGATATGTTAACAAAAAGCTTGGATGGACCTAAGCTACAGAAATTCAAAAAGATGACAGGAGTAAAGAAGAATGGAATAATCACAATTAGTGATTGAGGGGGATCTGTTGGAACAAAACAATCACAAATTGATGATTAAAAAGAGCTTGAAGCAAGTCTATGATCAGATTGAAGTGAAAGAAGTCATTTGAGAAAATGAAGAGATCTCAGAAGTAAAGTTTGTATACATATGTACATTACAGTTGGAAAATCTTGTAATTTAAGTATAGACAATCCTTAGGATGATAAGGAGTAATGTAATAGATGCAGGATAATTCTAGAACCATATGTATATAAGTCAATGATGTACAAAAATACATGAGAGAGTCATAAGAAGACAAGTGTCATAGAGATAGATGTAAAGAGAGTCATCTTCAAAAAATAGCGACGAGTATTTCGTAGATTTCTCTCAGTCTCATCATGTGGATCAAAAATTCTTTTGTATACATCTAATCTAGAAGCTAATGAAGCTATTTTCAAAGTTTCATGGTCTAATTCTTTTCATGCTGTGAGTATGATCAATAGGAACATGTGTATGTAAAGTCTGCAGGTAGACTTCTTAGAGTCGCGCACTTTTTTGTGTCAATGTTTTGCTTAGATCTCAGTGCACAGTGTAAAGTTTTTGATGAATGAGCATTCAAAATCTAAGTTAGAAGGTAAGGAAGGTATTTCTAAATGCATTTAGCAAAGCGTGATCTGTGCTGTGAGAAATCAACCTTAGAAGTTACCTATGTCAAAGTCACTTGTTCAAGAAGACAGTTTCTGACATACTTTTGATCTTAAGGATCAAGTTAAAGTTTTAATGGTTCTTTTGAACGAATAATGGGTGATATGATTGCGCAAAGGTAGTGTGGAGATATGTGCATCATTGATTTGAAGAAATCTGAAGATATGTGCAGGTAATGAAGTCAATCTTTGAAGCAGACTATTGAACGATGAAGAATTTCACTAAGAGAAGTGATACTTAAAATTTTTGGTAAATGAAGATAACATTTGTGTAACATTTGGTCCATAACTGATGAAGAGGTGATCTTAAATCAATATAGATCAAAACTTTGGAGATTTAGAGGTCTCCAACACATGTTGGATGTGATGGTTGGATGCACTCAGAAGATCAGTTGGTGCTGCAAAACCTGCTTCACACCTGCCCTCCTTTGACTCCAGATATGTTTAATAGACTCCTTGAGCTTCCAAATGATACCAAGAAACCATATATGTGCTTTGCAAATGATTTGTGTAATGACCAAATCAAAACAGACAACTTGGCTCCTTCACAAATCCAAAAAACTTGCTATTTTTGTAATGACACCTGCTCAGTGTTATGCTCAGTGTGACCAGCACACTTAAAATTGGTCTAATTCCTTCTAGACATATTCAAGTAGCTTAACAAGCTTCCATTTGCAAGTGGAATGAGAGAAAATGATAAATCACACTTAGAGAAATCACTTTAGCAAAATAAGGTACACCCCCGACTTTTTAGGAGACTTACAGTCACAGACCAGTGAGTACCTCGATTCAGATTTCTCCCAAATGGCTGAATGAAATCTTCTGAAATTTTGTATGTTTGTAGAAGACTTTGTGCTGGTTCCAATGAACTTTGAATCACTTGATTTGGTTGAGAAACCACTGAGATATGCCCTGTTGAAGTTGACAGACTTGAAGTATAAAACACAGAGAACCAGAGATGATGAATGTGTATATATCTATTGATTGATATGATTATACAAGCTCATTAGCATAACAAGCATAGCTAATTGAGGTGTGATGGTGTAGGCTATGGAGTAGCACTAACACACACACAATTACAAGGGCAATAAGCCTCGGGAATGATGAAGGACACCCGCGACTTCTCAAGTACAACTTATATAGGAATGAGTGATAGTTTGAGTTCAAATTTGAATTCTTGGCTCCCTTCAATTACTCCTCTAAAAGTAGGGAGATATTCTCTCCACTAAATCATTCTCTTTTCCACGACTAAATGAAGTAGGTAAGTGACTAAAGTGATTGCCAAGTCATATAGACTTTTACAAAGGGATAAAAAATAAGAACATCTAAGCATATGTTCATATGATCCTTGCTTCAAGTGAAGTCTTGATAAAGCTTTGTCCAAGCTAGTCTTCCATGAATTCAAGCCAATGTGTGAAGGCTTGATATGCACCAACAGCTCCCCCTCAAGCCAAGCACTTTGGCTTAAGTCTTCTCTTTCATTCTTCAATTACATCTTGCAATCCAATCATGGATTTAAATCTGCATAACTTGTTTCCATCCAATGCCTTTGTAAGTAAATCTGCACATTGCATATTAGTAGACACATAAGTCAATTGAATGTCTTTACTAAGCAACTTCTCTCTCACATAGTGGTAATGAACCTCTATGTGTTTGGTTCTAGCATGATATATTGGGTTGGCTGCAAGGTGAAGAGAGCTAGTGTTATCTCCAAAGATGATTGGTGGCCTAGTGTATAGACCTAACTCTGTATATAGAAGCTTCAACCAGATAGCTTCTTGAGTGGCATTGGCAAGCCCTCTATACTCTGCTTCAGTGGATGACAATGCCACTGTAGGTTGCTTCTTGGCTGACCAAGAAATAGGCTTATCTCCTGCAAAACAAATATATCCTGAGGTGCTTCTCCTATCATCCTTGCATCCTGCCCAATCTGCATCTGAGTACACTTTTATGTCAATATCTGATGTATAAGGAAAGTATAAACCATGATTCTGAGTTCCCTTCAGATACTTCAAGATCTTCTTTGCTGCCTCTAGGTGAGGTACCCTTGGTTTGTGCATGAATTGACTAAGCACACTTACTCCATATGCTATGTCAATTCTTGTCAAGGTAGCATAGTTCAAGCTACCTACCATACTTTGGTATCCTGTGATGTCTTGGACTTCTTCTCCTTCATGAGCACTTAGCTTATGGTTGACTTCCATTGGAGTAGTAGATATTTTAGCATCCTGCAAGCCAAACTTCTTGACCATATCCTGCACATACTTCTTTTGAGTGATGTAAATACCTGAATTTGTGTAGACCAATTCAAGACCTAGGAAGTACTTCAATAATCCAAGATCATTGATCTTGAATTCCTTCATCATTTGACCTTTGATGTGTCTAATTCCTTGAACATCATTACCTGTAATAATGATGTCATCAACATAGACACACAAGTATATTACCTCTGAATTGTTCTTCTTTATAAACAATGAAGTATCTGCTTTACTCATCACAAATCCTTGATCCAAGAGATAGGTTGTCAACCTATAATTCCATGCTCTAGGTGCCTGCTTCAATCCATACAGAGCCTTCTTCAATTTACACACATGATTTACCTTATTGAGATCCTCATATCCAGGTGGTTGTGACATGTAGACCTCTTCAGATATCCATCCATTCAAGAATGCATTCTTTACATCCAATTGGTACATGTTCCAATTCTTGGATGTAGCTACACTCACCAATATTCTGATAGTTGGCATCTTGGCCACAGGAGAAAATGTCTCCTCATAATCAATGCCTTGGGTTTGTGCAAAACCTTTGGCTACCAACCTAGCTTTGTACCTGTTTATTGTACCATCTGAGTTCCTTTTGAGTTTGTAGATCCATCTGGATCCTATCACCTTCATGGAGTCCTTCTTGGGTACCAAATCCCAAGTATCACTCTCCTTGAGAGCCTCCATTTCTTCATCCATTGCTTCCTTCCATTCTGGTTTAGTAATGGCTTCCTCAAATGTACCTGGTTCTTCACTTAAGATATCCTTTGCAAGATATACAGAGTGCTTGGTTACAAGTGAAGTATCATACCCATACCTAATTGGTTTCTTCTTTTCTCTTGAAGATCTCCTCATAGCTTGAGTTGAGGATTCTGGATTGTCTTCAAGTTGCTTCATCTTCATCTTTCCTTTGGATTTCCAAGCTTTGAATTCTTCAATGTTGATGGTGTCTTCATCATCTGAACTTGTGTCCTCATTCTGAGTTGGTTCTTGCCTGACAAGCTTTGGAAAGTCTTCTTCCATATCATAAGGTAGGCTAACTTTCCTGCACTCATTATCATACCATGAATCATTTTCATCAAAGATGACATCTCTGCTTACCTTGAAGCCTTTATTTGAGGGGTTATAGAACCTGTATCCTTTCTGATTCAAATCATAACCAATAAAGATACACTTTTCAGCCTTAGGGTCTAGCTTTCCCCTTACCTGTGAGGGAATATGCACATATGCAACACACCCAAAGATCTTGCAATGATCCAGAGATGGTCTCTTACCATGCCAAGCCTCATAGGGTGTCATTCCATCAAGTGTCTTTGATGGCAACCTGTTGATTAAGTATGTGGCAGTAGATACACTCTCTGCCCAAAGATAATTTGGTAATTTTTTCTCATTAAGCATAGACCTAGCTGTTTCCACAATGAGTCTATTCCTCCTTTCAGCTACCCCATTTTGTTCAGGTGAGTACCTTGTGGTAATCTCCCTTTTGATGCCTCTTTCCTGCAAGAACTCTTCAAAGTCATTGGAGAAATATTCTCCACCACCATCTGACCTTAGCCTCTTCAAATGTCTACCTGTTTGATTCTCAACTAATGCAAGATATCTTTTGAAACAATTAAATACTTCATCTTTATGTTTCATGAAGTACAGGACAGTCCATCTGCTATAATCATCTATAAAAGATACATAGTACCTTGATCCAGATATGGATGGCTCCTTGCTTGGTCCCCAAACATCTGTATGCACCAATTCCAAGTAATCTTCATGCATAAATCCTTTCTTGGTGTATGGCAATCTGTGTGACTTACCAAACTGACAAGCCCCACACTTGTATATCATGTGTTGCTTGGATACATTAGGTATCCCAAGCACACATTGATCTCTGCTCATTTGTTTTATGGTCCTCTCTCCAATGTGACCCAATCTTTTGTGCCACATCTCCAATTCTGATAGGGTTTGGTCCTTGTAGTTGTATAATGCAATGTTCTTAGTATCCTCAAGTTCAAAGGTAAATAACCTACCTGATTTCTCTCCCTTGGCTATCCTTCTGAATCCATGTCTTGGATCCTCCACATATGCACCATGTTGAGTGAACCTGACCTGTAGACCTTTTTCAACAATCTGACCTACACTCATCAGATTCTTGGTGATTGTTGGAACATACAATACTCTGCTTAGCAAATTCTGATTACCATCACTTGTTTTAACATTTCCTACTTTAACCACTGAATGTTTAGTGTCATCACCTGTCTGCACTTGGTGCTTGCCTTTAGGTTCTTCCAAATCAGAGAGTAAGGCAACATTCCCAGCTACATGGTTAGAGCAACCTGAGTCAATATAGAACAAATGATCATCATTGATACCTGATTTAGATGTCATGTTCATAATCAACAAGGAATCATCTTGATCCTCTGCATAATTGTTGTAATCCTTTCTGTTCCTGTATCCTCCTTGATAATTGCCATTGTGATTGTAGCTATTGTTGTAGTTATTGTTGTAATTATTGTTGTAGCCATGGTAGCCTTGAGATTGATTGAATCTGCCTCTGCCTTGGGAGTATCCTCCTCTTTGGTGACCTCTTCCTCTTTGGTTCTTGTAATTTTTGTAGCATTCATCTGTAGTATGGTTAGACAAGCCACAAATATTGCATGGAGATTGATTGTAGGGTCTCCCCCTACCTGACTTACCTCCTCTGCCCCTACCTCTAGATGATCTACCTCTCCCTGCATAGTTTGCTTGGGAGGTGGATCCTTCTTCATCAACTTTCTTACTTTTACCCTTGTCTTTAGACTTCTTATCTGTATATAGGGCAGAGGGATTGTTACCTTTTGATTGCTCTCCATTCTTTGTGATCTTTGCTTCATGTGTAAAGAGTTGTCCAATCAGAGTTGTTAGATCAGGTGCTTGGATGTCCATGTACAAGTCCATTGCAGTGGTAAAGCTCTCCCACTTGTCATCTGCCTTTAGTCCATTGATCACTTGTCTGACTATTTGCTCTTCCTCAATTTCTTCTCCAACACTTGCAAGTTGATCTGCAATATCTTTGACTTTGGTGACAAAATCTGAGACACATTGTTTTGATTGCTTCCTAAGAGTTGTAAATTCAATCCATAGCTGATTCTTTCTTGCCCTTGTGCTTGATGAGAAGTATGTTGACAAGGTTTCCCAAGTCTCTTGGGAAGTCTTACAGTTCCTTACATGAGGTAGAAGGAAATCAGAGATAGAGTTTAGAAGATATGACCTTGCCAAAGCATCTTTAGCACACCATTGGTTGAGTCTCTCATGTTCATCCTTTGTAGGTAGGCCTCTGGTTTTGAATGAGGGCAACTCCTCATCTCCTGATATGTATCCATACAAGCTTCTCCCTTGTAGATAGGTCTTCATTCTCAATGACCAAGCCTGGTAGTTATTTCTATCCAATTTGTCAATGAAGGAAGGGAAACCATCACCCATGATTACCTTATTTTGCTCTGATACCACTGTTGGATGTGATGGTTGGATGCACTCAGAAGATCAGTTGGTGCTGCAAAACCTGCTTCACACCTGCCCTCCTTTGACTCCAGATATGTTTAATAGACTCCTTGAGCTTCCAAATGATACCAAGAAACCATATATGTGCTTTGCAAATGATTTGTGTAATGACCAAATCAAAACAGACAACTTGGCTCCTTCACAAATCCAAAAAACTTGCTATTTTTGTAATGACACCTGCTCAGTGTTATGCTCAGTGTGACCAGCACACTTACAATTGGTCTAATTCCTTCTAGAAATATTCAAGTAGCTTAACAAGCTTCCATTTGCAAGTGGAATGAGAGAAAATGATAAATCACACTTAGAGAAATCACTTTAGCAAAATAAGGTACACCCCCGACTTTTTAGGAGACTTACAGTCACAGACCAGTGAGTACCTCGATTCAGATTTCTCCCAAATGGCTGAATGAAATCTTCTGAAATTTTGTATGTTTGTAGAAGACTTTGTGCTGGTTCCAATGAACTTTGAATCACTTGATTTGGTTGAGAAACCACTGAGATATGCCCTGTTGAAGTTGACAGACTTGAAGTATAAAACACAGAGAACCAGAGATGATGAATGTGTATATATCTATTGATTGATATGATTATACAAGCTCATTAGCATAACAAGCATAGCTAATTGAGGTGTGATGGTGTAGGCTATGGAGTAGCACTAACACACACACAATTACAAGGGCAATAAGCCTCGGGAATGATGAAGGACACCCGCGACTTCTCAAGTACAACTTATATAGGAATGAGTGATAGTTTGAGTTCAAATTTGAATTCTTGGCTCCCTTCAATTACTCCTCTAAAAGTAGGGAGATATTCTCTCCACTAAATCATTCTCTTTTCCACGACTAAATGAAGTAGGTAAGTGACTAAAGTGATTGCCAAGTCATATAGACTTTTACAAAGGGATAAAAAATAAGAACATCTAAGCATATGTTCATATGATCCTTGCTTCAAGTGAAGTCTTGATAAAGCTTTGTCCAAGCTAGTCTTCCATGAATTCAAGCCAATGTGTGAAGGCTTGATATGCACCAACAACACACACACACAGATATATATATATATATATATATACATAGGTAGGTAGATAGATAGATAGATAGACATATAGATAAATAAATAGATAGATGGATAGATAGATAAATAGATAGATAGATAGATAGAAACATACATACATACATACATACATACATACATACATAGATTGATAGATAGATAGATAGATAGATAGATAGATAGATAGATAGATAGATAGATAGATAGATAGATAGATACATAGATAGATAGACAGATAGATAGATAAATAGATAGATCAATATATCGATCGATCGATAGATAGATTGATTGATTGATAGATAGATAGATAGATAGATAGATAGATAGATAGATAGATAGATAGATAGATAGATAGATAGACAGACAGATAGATACATAGAAAGATAGATAGATAGATATACTGCCAGATAGATACTTAGACAGATAGATACAGAGATGTGGAGAAAATTCACTCCAATACACTTCAATACACGTAACGGAAGTTAGAGAACCTCTTCTAGAATCTACCCTGCAAGACACATGCTTACTAAAACGTGATTCTATCACAACTCAGAGATCCAATGGCTCTGAAATTTTGTCCACACATACTAGACTCTTATAGATTTCTCACAAGCTATAGAACACTCCATTTCGAGTTCATATGACTAGGTAACCGACTGCACAAAGTTAGACTACCTATCATCTCAGGTTATGTTGAAAATTGAGGTCCACAAGAAATGTTCCCAATCACTACTCGATAATCATCTGAGAAAAATTTTTGACATATAGAGAGTAGAAGAGATAGGCTTTCCAACAAGATATGATATGCATTAATTGGATAAGTACATAGAGAGATATGACCTTCACAAGGTGGCTATGTAGAGAAAAGGTATGCGGCTGGAATACGTATCTTCCTTGTAGCATCCAAATGAGGTACCTTCTGATATCCATTGGTGAGAGGATGACTAGCATATGCTTCTACACCATCTTCTTGTCATCTCCACAAATTTCGACATTCAAATGAGCTCTATATATAGAGCTATGGGTATGGGACTTTTGACCTACCCTTGCATCTTCTCTCACCTCTTGACCTTTCCTTTCATGTCCTTTGTGTGACTTTTGGTGCTCCAAATCACTCCATATGGATAAGGCCACGACTTTTTTTGTGTATTCCATATATCTAAGCATATTTTGGCTTTTATATAAGCCATAAATACAATCTCCCTTTTTAATTCAACACTCTATTCTAAGGTTAAGAGTGTAGGCTTTACATTTTTTTGGGCTAGCTTCATTTTGAGCTTACAACAAATACATAAATGATGAAGAGGTAATAAATGAGAGGTGAGTATGTGCCAAGCCTCACAATTGGAGCTTGCACATGTTCCATAATTTTCAACACTCCCCCTCAAGCTACAATTGGGAGTCCATGCTACTCTCCAATTCTCCACCTCTTCACCTTTTGCTTATTTTGCCCTTGTATCTCTTCCTTTGATTGGTTGGTGATCTTCCTTCTTTGATTCCAAGCTTCTTTGGCTTCCCCTCAGCTTTAGCTTTGCTTCTTTGGCTCTTCATGAGAGTCGTCTTCAATCCCTTCATGGCTTCATGTCTTCTAGGGCTGCATGCTTTGCTTTGATCCTCCTTCATCTTTGGATCATCTTCAACTTTGGCTATGGTTGCTCGTTGCTTTACAACTCCTTTTGATGTCTTCATGGTTGTCATGCTTTCTTCTTACAAGTCTTCATGACTTCTTTTGTGCATCATGGCTGCTCCTTCCCTTCTAGATACTCCTTCCATAGAGGTGGCTTCTACTAGTCCTTCAACTTTACCTTTGATGGTTGCTCTTCCTCTTTCTTTGACTCTTCCAAATTTGAAATTTGGTTTGACTCCACTTTCTCTTCTTTGGACTTATTTTGGATCTTCCAATCCTTGCAAGCTAACTCCCCCTTGCTTCATAATCTTTGCTTCATGCCTCATGTCTGATTTTAGACCTGCAAAATCATCAAATGGCTAATCATACATGAACTCTTTCATGAGTTACTTTCATGTGAAGCGTTTGTAGCTTCCACATCTTCCAAGCTTTCTTCATCACCTACAAAACAACACAAGAAATAGTGAATGTGATCAATGGTGCCTCTTTCACCTAACAAGGGTTGCCATTCCTCTTGGGATGGTCTTACTTTCCCTCACATAGGCTTGCCATTCCTCTTGAATGGTCTTACTTGCCATAGGCTTGCCACTCCTCTTGGGTGGTCTTACTTGCCTCAACCTAGACTTGCCATTCCTCTTGGGATGGTCTTACTTGTCTTTACATTGGCTTGCCACTCTCTTTGGTGGTCTTACTTGCCTCACACTTTCACAATACATTCACATGATTTATGCTTGGAACTTACCACCACACACAATGTGGATTTTTCAAAACCTTTACCTCATCCCTTAGCATTGCAAATGGTATTCTTTACCTTCCTTTGCTTCAGCCAATATGTCACACTTTTGATGAGTGACTCTACCTTCTACCTTGGCACTTGCTTGTGGTCCTTGAACTTTGGGGAGTGTCTTCAAGTCCTTGTTGAGCCTTCAACACTTCATGGCATCCCTCCTTTGGAGTCTTCTACTCCTTGCACTCTTCAAGAGTCTTCAAATGGGCATCCTTGCCTTGGCCACCTTCAGCTTGGGTTCTAATCTTCAAATATTCAAGTGTTTGAAAACCTTTTAGCTTGGGCTCCTTCCTTTGCTTTGGCTCCAAGCTTTGCATCCTTCCTTCATCCAAGCTTTGCCAGTCTTTTCTTTGGCTTGTGCAAATAGGAGCATTGCATTCACGTGATGTATCTAAACTCAAAGATCAAATGATTTTAGTTATCATAACATAAGCATACATATTTGCTTTGGCAAATTTACCTCAATGAGTTTTATCCACAACAAGATACATCCACAAACTTCATACATGGCAGCCTTGCATCTCACCAATCTTCATGGCATCCAAACACATTTACTTTCAGCTCATCTATGTCTGAACATGACAAACCTTCAAAGCATAAATATCACGCTAACAAATCAACATAAGCATGTATGCAAATCAATAGTCATTTGGGCATATCTTCAGCCCATTTTATGGCAATTAATATGGCTACACAAACCTGAAAATTTTCAGCTTGTATAGGCTTTATAAAATAGCCTATTACTCATCCACACAACATTCAACCTGTGTATATAATTACCTTGACCACATGTGCATACATTGCTGCATTTTAGACATCAATTATCTACTCTAAATTCACTTTATATTCAGCCTACACATGGCTGTCCAAAAATCATCATACATCTTGCGCATAACTTTCATAAGCATGCATACAAAAGCATATACCAATGCATAAGCATATAATGCTACCATCAAGCTTACGTAAAAGCTTCAACCTTCAGCCATATACATAATCAAAACTTGCACTTCATTCATTTGAGTGCAATGTCCAAAGCATCCATACAATGCTCACATACAACTCGTAGTTGTGCATCCAAGATTCTTTGCTTGAATCTTCATCTTCTTCTATTGGCTGCTCATACATCCTCAACAAAGTGATTAGTATCACTTATAGCATGCCTCAATGATCAACATATGTACTAGAGAGTAGGACAAGAGAGTGTATAAATTCAAATAACATAAAGCAACAAAATGTTCTTACCTGCAAAGCTTCATCTCCATAGCTTTCCAATGAGCATGCTAGCTCTAAGCTTTCCTTTGACATCTCTGCATCTTCTTCAAGATCTCTTTATGCATTTATAGGTTCCAATACCAATGCTATGCAACCAAAGCTCTGATACCAAAATGTGAAGAAATTTCACTCCAATACACTTCAATACACGCAGCGGAAGTTAGAGAACCTCTTCTAGAATATACCCTGTAAGACACATGCTTACTAAACCCTGATTCAGTCACAACTCAAAGATTCAATGGCTCTAAAATGTTTTCCACACACAGTAGAATTTTATAGCTTTCTAACAAGCTATAGAACACTCCATTTGGAGTTCATATGACCAGGTAACCGACTGCACAAAGTTAGACTACCTATCATCTCAGTTATGCAGAAAATTGAGGTCCACAAGAAATGTTCCCAATCACTACTAGAGAATCATTTGAGAGAAATATTTCCATTACAGAGAGTAGAAAAGATAGGCTTTCCAAAATAATATGATATGCATTAATTGGATAAGAACATAGAGAGATATGACCTTCACAAGGTGGGTGTGTAGAGAAAAGGTATGCGGCTGGAATATGTATCTTCCTTGTAGCATCCAAATGAGGTACCTTCTGATATCCATTGGTGAGAGAATGACCAGCATATGCTTCTAAACCATCTCCTTGTCATCTCCACAAATTTCTACGTTCAAATGAGCTCTGTATATAGAGCTATGGGTATAGGACTTTTGACCTACCCTTGCATCTTCTCTCACCTCTTGACCTTTCCTTTCATGTCCTTTGTCCTTCCATTTTCTTGGGTGACTTTTGGTGCTCCAAATCACTCCATATGGATAAGGCTACGACTTTCTTTGTGCATTCGCTATATCTAAACATATTTTGGCTTTTATATAAGCCATAAATACAATCTCCCTTTTTAACTCAACACTCTATTCTAATGTTAAGAGTGTAGGCTTTATATTTCTTTGGGCTAGCTTCATTTTGAGCTTACAACAAATACATAAATGATGAAGAGGTAATAAATGAGAGGTGAGTATGTACCAAGCCTCACAATTGGAACTTTCACATGTTCCATAATTTTCAACAATAGATAGATAGAGAAATAGGTATATAGATAAATAGACAGACAGACATCCTGACAGATAGATAGACAGATAGATAGATAGATAGATACATAGAAAGATAGATAGATAGATAGATAGATAGATAGATAGATAGATAGATAGATAGATAGATAGATAACTACATAGATAGATAGATAGAT
>CM035435.1:34761389-34773889 GCA_020310875.1 Ceratopteris richardii | reverse complement strand
ACAGAGGCTAAGTATAGAGGTTTACCATTGGCTACTACTGAGGTTATGTGGTTTAAAAAGTTGTTTCATGACTTGAATGTGGAGGTTGATGTACCACTGATATATGGGGATAACTTGAGCAGCATTCATATGACCTCAAATCCTATTTTTCATGCTAGAACAAAGCATATAGAGGTTCACTATCATTATGTTCGAGAGAAGGCCATGAACAATGAAGTGCAGGTTTCTTTTGTTGGAACAAAGGATCAAGTTGCGGAGATCTTCACCAAATCCTTGGATGGACCAAAGCTTCAAAGATTCAACTATATTCTTGGCATGAAGGAAATACCCTTTGAAACTTGAGGGGGAGAATGTTGCGAACATTTGTTTTATGTAGGGTACAAGTTTCAAATTATGTAAATACCTTTGGGAAGTCTTCAAATACTTCAAGAAGGCTCATATTATTCATAAAATGTAGCAAAAATACCACGTGAGTTCTAGAACATGGTGAGTAAAATTAGTGAGTCACAAAAGAGCTTCAGTGGTGTCCTAGTGGAAAGTCGATGTGGCTAGTTCTCAAAGTCCATCAATACTTTGCTTATTTGAGCACTTGAGTCATGTAATACCTCCATCCAAGTGTCTACCACGAATTTAGATGTATTAGGAAGGTTTTAGATTAGTTTCCCATGCTATAAAAAGAGGAGAAAAGTCATGATCTTGTGGGATGTCCAATAGAGTCATATGTGTATCTCTACACTATTGTAGTTTTGTATGCAGAGATTGCAGAGCTTGTATCTCCCTCATTATATATCCAAATTACATGTTTGATAGCTCATTGGAAAGCTCGTACTGTCTAATGTTTTCCTGTAAATTTTCATAATCATTGGATTTGTGAGCTGAGAGCAATACTCTATGCAAGTAGTGTGTGTTCTCTGTTTTTTATCCCTGCTGAAGGTCTCCATTAAAACTCAAACTTGCAGAGGTCATATCTCCTTGTGTATGTATCCAAATCATGTGTTTTTTGGCTTTCTAGAAAGCTCTTTAGGGCTACTTGTATTCTGGAAAGTTTCAAAGTCATTGGAGTTGTGAGTTAAGAGCAGTAGTCTCTGCAAGTGATGTGTGTCCTCAGGTTCATCTCTGTTTCAAGGTCTCCATTAAAGCTGCATATTGCAGAGGTCATAGCTCATTGTGTATTTATCCATTTGAGGTGTTCTATATCTTGTTGGAAAGCTCGTAGAGTCTAGTTTATGTGTGTGAAACAGTTTTGGAAAATTCTAAGTGAGTAAAGAGCAATTTTCTCTGCAAGAAAATTGGTCTATGCATATAAGTTAGTGAAAAAGTCAACTAGGTCCTGTTGGGTTTCACCTATTTCTAGCTGTACTTTGGAGATCAATAAAATCCCACATTGGTATTAGAGAAAGTAATTGGAGGCTTGGAGAAGGTTATCATACCTTGACAAAGAATTTGAAGCTATCAAAGAAGCAGTTCATCATCAACACTACACAAAGGTAGAAGAAGATTGCAAGGAGGCATCTGAAGCAACATCCAAGCAAATAAAGGTGCACATACCTCATTTACAAGGTAAATATTATATTTCTTCTCATCACACACATTGGAAAGGAGGCTTAAAGGAGGAATCTTAGCACTTGTATTATGGGAGACCAACATGCACAAATAGAGAAGCTTGATAAGACCAATTATCAAGCATGGAAGTTTAGAATCACAGCATACTTGCAAGGTAGAGGCTTGTATGGTTTGATTGACGGCACAGATATCAAACCCACATTACCAGAGGACCCAAATCAACAACAATTGAGGGAGTTTAGACTTTGGAATGAGAGAGACAAAAGGGTTATATTCATTTTATCACAAAATATTCAAGATTCAATGGTAGGACACATACAAGATCTAGACACAAGTAGAGATGTTTGGCTTGCATTGGAAAGGTTGTATGCTACAGGTACAAGAGCAAGGAAGATTCAACTCAAAAATGAGTTGAATAACATAAGGAAAGATACAAGGACATCGGTCAATGATTACATATTGAAAGTTAAAGAGATTGCAGATCAACTAGGATCAATTCAAGCTCATGTGGAGGACGACGACTTGGTTGCACATACTCTCAACGGACTCAAAGATGATGAGAGATGGAAACCCTTCATTACTTCAGTTTATGTCAGAGGAGAATTACCAGATTTTGATCAACTTATTGCCCTCATGGTCACAGAGGAGATGAATCTAAATGGTTCTACTTCAAATCAAAAAGGATCTCAAGGACAAGCTCTTTATGTAGGATCATCAAGAGGTGGAAAGAGAGGTGGAAGAGGTTCAAATAGAGGTCGAGGAAGAAGGAGCGATGATCAAAGGACTTCAAGTGGCTTCTTCAACACAAGAGGAAGAGGAAGATCAAGCGCTAGAGGTACGAGAGGCTACTACAACTACAACCAAAGACAAAGGAGTGAAGATAATAAGAACAATTGCTATATATGTGGAAGGTATGGACACTATGCCAAAGATTGTTATCAAAATGAAAATAATCAAGGTGGTAATCAAAGAGGAGGCTATTCAAGAAGAGGTAAACAACAAGGAAATTATGCAGTTGAAGGTAAAAGTGATGGTTATGATTCACTTCTAATGATGAATGTTGAAACTAAGATGAATTGCAATAGCGATGTATGGTATGTAGATAGTGGTTGTTCTAATCACATGTCTCATGATGCTTCATGGTTTTCTAATATGCATAATCCGTCATGTAAAGGTCATGTTGAAACAGGAGATGATACAACACATAAGATTATGCAGGTTGGAGATGTTGTTATGCAGGATAAGAGAAAGACAAATTGCTTGAAGGATGTACTTTATGTGCCAACGATCACTAAGAATTTGATGTCGGTTGGTCAAATGGTAGAAAAAGGTCTACAAGTAAGATTTAATCATGCAGGTTGCTTCATTGAGGATCCAAAGCAAAGGAGGTTAATTGCTAGAGGTCAAAAACAAGGTAGATTATTTACATTCAAGGTAAACCCAAATCATACAAACTATTTCTCTTATGGTATGCATCGAATAGCAGAGCTTGATCTATGGCACAAAAGGATTGGACACATGAATGTACACAGGTTAAAGGAGCTATCAAAGAAGAGGATTGTTGAAGGATTACCTGATCTTACTAAGCAACATATGGTGCATCTTTGTGAAGCATGTCAAATGGGTAAGCAGAGTAGACAACCTTTCAAGCATTCAAGCTATGTAAGTGATGGTTTGCTAGATCTCATACACACAGATGTGTGGGGACCTACTAAAGAGGCATCCTTGGTTGGTAATAAGTACTATGTATCATTCATTGACGATCATAGTAGAATGACATTTGTGTATTTTATTAAACATAAGAGTGAGGTCTTTGATTGTTTCAAGAAGTTCAAATCATATGCCGAAAAGCAAACAGGAAGGTATATTAAGAAGCTAAGATCCGATGGAGGGAGAGAGTATTTCTCTCAAGCTTTTACTGATTTTTTGCATAATGAAGGTATCAAAAGAGAAGTTACATGCAGGTATACTCCACAACAAAATGGAGTCGCAGAAAGAAGAAACAAAATCATAGCAGAAGCATCTAGAAGCATGCTTAATGATATGTGTTTGCCTAATTATTGATGGAGAGTGTTAATATCCAAAAGAACAAGTTAACCTTGAATTTAGATCACCTCTATATCAAGATTAACCTTAGACTCCACCAATTTTATAGATCATCCACTAATTTATCAAGAAACTGATTATTCTGGAAAATTCAACTTCTCAGGAAAGTCTGCTGCAGATTAATCACTCATTGACTAATCAATCCTGTAAAGTTTTTGACAAAACTTTGTAAAATGCTTTGCCTTGAGATTGCGCACCTTTACCAAGTTAAATTTCTCAAAATGATTGAGTGCACACTGAGAAATGTGTGAAACAATTTACCTATGTCTGAAACAGCTTCTCTGCAATGGCGACTTTGACACCTGCAACTTCTTAACTATAGTTCTCCCAATGTCGAACCCGTTTGATCAAGATCTTTTAGCCATAGATGGCTTATCTTCCAACTTAAATTTTAAGCCCTCACTTGTGTAAAAATTTACACTGTGGACTGAGCAATGACCATTTCTTTGAAGATGAAAACTGCGCCAGATTTTACGACTCTTAGAACATTCTTACATATGAATGTTCCTAAACAAAATTCTCTCAACCTGATTACAATTAGCCTCTCAAATTCTAGTCATAGATAGATTAGCTATGGACTTAGATATGTGCAGAAGTATTTCACAAAAGATTAAACACAGAAGGAGTAGACAGCAAAACATCGGGCGCAAGCTTTCTCGATTTCTCAGAAAAATTACAACTACGTGAAGTTGATGATATCAACTCACTTCTCATGTGTCTAATGACACTCATTACTACTCATTCCTTCCTTCCTATTCACTATTCTTCTTCTGCTCTATTTGCCCCGACATTTTCCAACATATTTATAGATGAATATATACAAGTGTATGACTAGACAAAAGTATAAGTCAGCTAATGTACATATGTGTACACATCTTTGAATTTCTGAACATATCCTTCCTTTACCCTTCTGAATTTATTCTCCACTTAACTTCTTGACTTCATTTCTTCATAATCCTTCAATTGATGATTGTCATGCACCAACAGCTCCCCCTCAATCATTAATTGAGGTTCTTCTCTATCTTTTTGATTCCTGCCATATCCTTGAATCTTTGTAGCTTTGGTCCATCTAAACTTTTTGTCATCATATCTGCAAGTTGATCTTTTGTAGGAGTGTGTATGACTTCAATCTCCTTATCAATGACTTTCTCCCTCAGGAAATGATACTGTATTTCAATATGCTTAGTTCTAGCATGAAACACAGGATTAGCTGCCAAGTATAGAGAGCTCAAATTATCTCCACAAATTATAGGAGTGCTTTGAATCACATCAAAATCCTTCATAAGTGTCTTTAGCCATATTACCTCCTTTGCAGCTTCCACCATACCTTTGTATTCTGCTTTTGTAGATGATAAAGCAACTGTATGTTGCTTCTTAGAACACCATGAAATCAATTTGTCTCCTACATAGCACAAATATCCATGTGTTGATCTTCTATCATCCACATTACCTGCCCAATCTGCATCACTGTATATCTTCACTCTTGTATCAGAAGTAAATCCATAATACAACCCTTCTTTGAGTGTACCCTTGATGTACCTAAGTACTCTTTGTCCTGCAATCCAATGTTCCTTTCTAGGACAATGCATAAATTGTGAAAGCACACCAACTGCATATGACAAATCAGGCCTTGTCAATGTAGCATAAATCAAGCTACCAACCAAACTTTGATAGAACTTCATGTCTCTGAATTCTTCTCCTCCAAATCTAGACAATTTATGGTTCACTTCCAAAGGTGTAGGTGCAACCCTGCAATCTTCCATTTTAAACTTGGTTAGCAAATTCTTAAGATACCTTTCTTGGGTTACATATACTCCATGTTGAGTATAAGAAATCTCCATTCCCAAGAAGAATGATAGGTTCCCCAAATCACTGATTTTAAACTCCTTCTCCATCTGCTTCTTGATTATTTGTATTCCTTTATCATTTGTTCCTGTAAGTATTATGTCATCAACATAAATACAAACATAAATGAATCCATCTTCACTTGCTTTGACTAGCAAGCTACTATCTGCCTTTGATGCTTGAAATCCAAGTTCTTTCAAGAACTTTACAAGCCTATAATTCCATGCCCTTGGGGCCTGCTTTAATCCATACAAGGCTCTCTTGAGCTTACACACATAATTTGGATTCACTTGATCTTTGAACCCATCTGGTTGCTCCATGTACACTTCATCTGAAATATAGCCATTCAAAAAAGCATTTTTAACATCTAATTGAGATAGCTTCCAACCTTTGCAAGCAGCAATTGCTATGAGAGTTCTGATGGTTGTCATCTTTGCCACAGGACTATAAGTCTCATCATAGTCCACTCCATATGTCTGTGCATACCCTTTCACAACAAGTCTAGCTTTGTATCTAGAAACACTTCCATCTGCAAATCTCTTTGTTTTGTACACCCACTTACATCCAATAATTTTCTGGCTATTAGGTTTAGGAACCAGATCCCAAGTCTGATTCTCTATCAATGCATCATACTCCTCTTTCATGGCTTCTTCCCAATTTCTCTTGCCTTTGGCTTCATCATATGTAGATGGATCTTCATCTGCTTTAACCAAATAAGCATAATCTTTAGTAGTCAAGAATGAGGTGTCATAGCTATACCTTGTAGGTTGCCATTTGTGCCTAGTTGACCTCCTAACTTCTGCACTTCTTGAAGTTTCTGGTTCATCACATTTTGGATCAAACCTTGGCCTCTCTTCAACTTCAACCTGTACTTCATTATTTTCACTTTCATCAAGTAATTGAATCTTTGCTTTACCTTTTCTTTGATCTACTACTTCTTCATCATCTGCATGTACATTATATTTACCTGCATACCAAGTACCTTGCTCATCAAATGTAACATCCTTGGACACAAGGAATTGCTTTGTGGATGGACTCCACAACCTGTATCCCATTTGCTTATCATCATAGCCAATAAAAACATACTTTTCTGCCTTAGGCTCCAACTTATGTCTCAATTGAGATGGCACATATGCATATGCCAAACATCCAAATATTCTGCAATGATCCAAGGTAGGTCTTTTACCCCACCAAGCTTCATATGGTGTCATAACCTGCAAAGCTTTACAAGGCAATCTATTTACCAAATATGTAGCTGTATTTACAGCCTCTGCCCACAAATAGTTTGGGCAATTCTTCTCTTTCATCATGGACCTTGCAAACTCAACAAGAGTCCTATTTCTTCTTTCTGCTACCCCATTTTGTTGAGGGGAGTACCTGCAAGTAACTTCTCTCTTTATACCTGCATTCCACAAGTAATCATTGAACTCATTTGAAAAATACTCTCCCCCTCCATCTGACCTTAGTCTCTTCAATCTTTGACCTGTAATTCTTTTTGCATATGCCTGATAGTGTTTAAATGTATTAAACACTTCTGACTTTTCTTTAATCACATAAATTGTGATCCATCTGGTAGCATCATCAACATATATGACATAATATCTTGAACCATTTATACTAAAGTCCTTTGAAGGACCCCACACATCTGTATGAACCAATTCAAGTCTTTCTGAATACATAAACCCATGCTTGGAATAGGATTGCTTATGAGCCTTACCTAATTGACATGCCTCACATCTATATGTCATATGTTGACCTGCAATGTTAGGCAACCCAAGCACTGAATCATTATTGATCATATCTTTGATACCTCTTTCATTGAAGTGTCCAAGTCTTTTATGCCAAAGATCCAATTCAGACACCTTCTGCTCTCCATATGTGAACATAGCATGTCCAACATTTCCTTGTACCTTCAATGTGAAGAGCCTCCCTTCCTTCTTTCCTGTAACAACCTGTTTATACCCTTGACTAGGGTCTTCAACATAGACTCCATCATTGGTAAACCTTACCTCATATCCTTTTTCCACAATTTGACCTACACTGATCAAATTCTTTGGAATTGTGGGAACATAAAGAACCTTACTCAGAAGAGTGCTCCCATCCTTAGCTTTGACTGAACCAATTGACTTCACCTTATGCTTTGTATTATCACCTATCTGAACTGTATGATTAATTGCATTATGATCTAGATCAGTCATCAAAGCAATATTTCCACTTAAATGATTACTACATCCTGAATCAATGTAGAACACTCTCATGTCCTCATGTGAAGTTTCACAAGTTGCATTCATAATGAGAGTCGAATCCTCCTTCTGATCTGATGCATAGTTGTAATAGGTGTTATTGTAGGATTGGTTTTGGAAGCTTCTTCCTCCACCTCTTCCAAAAGAGTTCCTACCACCTCTACCTCTGAAATTTCCTCTCTGAAATCTTCCACCTCTTGCTCTTTGATTAAAGTTTTGATAACTACCATTATTCTGATTATTGTGCCAACAATCATGAGAAAGATGATTGGTCTTACCACATATCCAACAAGCTCTTGTATTATCCTTGTTGTTTCTGCCTCTTCCTCTACTTCTGCCATTTCCTTTTCCTCTTATGAAGTTTGCTTGATTTGAAGTACCTTCTTCTTCACCTGATTGTTGCTTTCCTTTGTTAGCTTTCTTCTTGTCCTTAGAGTACATTGCATGACCTGCACTCTTATCAACATCTCCTTTGATATCATTCTCAAAAGTTAGCATATGACCTAACAATTGATTCAAATCAGGAGTAAAGTGATCTAGTGAAAGTTCTGTAGAAAAAATAAAAGGCTTCCACTTCTCATCTCCTCTTAGCCCTGTGAGAATTTGTCTTACCAATTTATCTTCTTCAATATCTTCATCCACTGCACCTAAAGAGTCTGCAATATCCTTCATCTTTGTCACATAATCAGAAATTGATTGTGAGGCCTTCTTCTTGAAAGTAGTAAATTCTGCCCATAGTGAAGCCTTCCTTGACTTAGTTGTGTTTTGGAAATGTTCTTCCAAAGCATTCCAAATGTCACATGCACTTTCAAGTCCTCTAATGTGAGGAAGCAGGTAATCATTGACTACCATGTAAATTATGCTCCTTGCTTGAGCATCCTTCTTCATCCAATTCTTCATGTCTGCAAGCTCCTCTCTAGTTGGAACACTAGAGTCTCTAAATTCTGGCTTTTCTTCCTCTCCTGTGATGTATCCCATCAGATCTTTGCTCATAAGATGAGCTTCCATCCTCATGGACCAAGCTGGATAGTTCTCTCTATCCAACTTTTCAATTTGGAGACTATCTCCCATCTTTCCTTCACCTGTAGTCTCAAAGCTTTAACCTTTACAAGAAATAAATGTACCTTTACTTCGAATCTTACTCCTTCTGATCCTTTTGATAGCTTGAATGTGTCTACCTTCAAGTTTTCTTCAACCTTTATCCTTCTGCACCTTCAAAGTGTAAAAATTTGTGTTTCTGCAGTACTCGGAGTCTTCTTCACTTCAATTTTGACACAACCTGCTCTGATACCACTGATGGAGAGTGTTAATCTCCAAAAGAACAAGTTAACCTTGAATTTAGATCACCTCTATATCAAGATTAACCTTAGACTCCACCAATTTTATAGATCATCTACTAATTTATCAAGAAACTGATTATTCTGGAAAATTCAACTTCTCAGGAAAGTCTGCTGCAGATTAATCACTCATTGACTAATCAATCCTATAAAGTTTTTGACAAAAATTTGTACAATGCTTCGGCTTGAGATTGCGCACCTTTACCAAGTTAAATTTCTCAAAATGATTGAGTACACACTGAGAAATGTGTGAAACAATTTACCTATGTCTAAAACAGCTTCTCTGCAATGGCGACTTTGACACCTGCAACTTCTTAACTGTAGTTCTCCCAATGTTGAACCCGTTTGATCAAGATCTTTTAGCCATAGATGGCTTATCTTCCAACTTAAATTTTAAGCCCTCACTTGTGTAAAACTTTACACTGTGGACTGAGCAATGACCATTTCTTTGAAGATGAAAACTGCGCCAGATTTTACGACTCTTAGAACATTCTTACATATGAATGTTCCTAAACAAAATTCTCTCAACCTGATTACAATTAGCCTCTCAAATTCTAGTCATAGATAGATTAGCTATGGACTTAGATATGTGCAGAAGTATTTCACAAAAGATTAAACACAGAAGGAGCAGACAGCAAAACATCGGGCACAAGCTTTCTCGATTTCTCAGAAAAATTACAACTAAGTGAAGTTGATGATATCAACTCACTTCTCATGTGTCTAATGACACTCATTACTACTCATTCCTTCCTTCCTATTCACTATTCTTCTTCTGCTCTATTTGCCCCGACATTTTCCAACATATTTATAGATGAATATATACAAGTGTATGACTAGACAAAAGTATAAGTCAGCTAATGTACATATGTGTACACATCTTTGAATTTCTGAACATATCCTTCCTTTACCCTTCTGAATTTATTCTCCACTTAACTTCTTGACTTCATTTCTTCATAATCCTTCAATTGATGATTTTCATGCACCAACAATTATTTTTGGGCTGAAGTTGTTAGCACAAGTGTTTACATTATGAATAGAGTTCCGACTGCTGGAGTTCATCATTTGACACCATATGAGGTATGGCATGGAAGGAAACCTAGTGTAAGTCATTTGAAAGTATTTGGTTGTGTATGTTATGTACATGTACCTAGTGAGGTGAGATCTAAACTTGATGCAAAATCAGAAAAATGTATATTTATTGGTTATGCAGATACTCAAAGAGGATATAGATGCTATAATCCTCATACCAATAAGGTTGTTGTGTCAAGAGATGTAAACTTTGATGAATCACTTTCATGGTATGCAGATAAGAATTGTTTGCAGGTCATGGATGAAAATGAAGAAGGTGTGGTTGAAGGAGATGAATGCATAGTTCAGCCATCAGGAAGTTTAAATGATGAAAGGAGTGGTTTAGATGAAGAAAGAGGATCACCTTTCAATGGAAGATTAAGGCAAGAGTCACCTCCAAGTGTTAAAAGTAAAGGTAAACTCAAACTTGTTGAAGTTAATGATGAAGGAGAGGAAATTAGTGATGTATGTGAGTATGGAGAATCATCAAAGGTTCCTAATAAGAAAGGAAGAGCATCTACATTGGAGGTAAGAAGAACTTCAAGAGTGAGTAAGCAACCTCAAAGGTATACTTATGAATATTTCATGAATAATCATTATGCTTTTATGACAAAAGTTGAGCAGGAAAATGAACCCACATGTTATGATGAGGCCAAAGGAGATGAAAAGTGGGAGAAAGAAATGAGAGAAGAAATGGAAGCACTACAGGATAACAAGACTTGGAATTTAGTTCCAAGTACACCAAAACAAAAGGTAATTGGTTGCAAGTGGGTTTTTAAGATTAAAAGAAATAGTGATGGTAGTGTGTCTAGATATAAGGCTAGACTTGTAGCAAAAGGATATAATCAAACTCAAGGTGTGGACTATGAGGAAACATTTAGTCCAGTAGCAAACATGGCAACGGTGAGAACTTTGTTGGCTTTAGCTGCAAGTAAAAGGTGGAATATATATCAACTCGATATAAAGAATGCCTTTCTTAATGGTGAGTTAAATGAAGAAGTGTATATGTCACAACTAGATGGTTATGTGGATGCAAAATTTCCTAATCATGTATGCAGGTTAAAGAAGGCATTGTATGGTCTTAAGCAGGCACCAAGGGCATGGAATGCAAGGTTGGTAAAGTATCTTATGCCGCAAGGATACACAGCGAGTCATGCTGATCCTTCACTTTATGTAAAACATGTAGATGGCATGTATGTCTATGTATGCATTTATGTGGATGACTTGTTGATTACAGGGAATGATGCAAAAGCAATTGATGAGATAAAAGGTAATTTGGGAAAGGAATTTAAAATTTCAGATCTTGGTTTGCTCAGATACTTTCTTGGGATTGAAATTGTGTATAGCGATGAAGGTATGTGGTTGATACAAAGAAAGTATATATGTGATATGCTGAAAAGGTTTGGTATGCAGGAATGTAAATTTGTTTCTACTCCAATGGAATGTAATGTAAAGCTGAGTGCAAAGGAAGGTGATGAGTTGCATGATATTAATGTATATAGATCCATGGTGGGATCTTTGATTTATGCAACAAAAACTAGACCTGATATATGTTATGCAGTGGGAGTATTGTCACAGTTTATGCATGAACCTAGAGTACCTCATATGCATGCAACGAAAAGAGTGCTTAGGTATTTGAAAGGTACCATGAACGAAGGATTATTTTATAGTCATGATGCTGATCTAACTCTTAAAGTATTTAGTGATGCAGATTGGGCTGGAAGCAAAGATGACAGAAGATCCACAAGTGGATATGTGGTAATAGCAGGAAACAACACATTAACATGGAGTTCAAAGAAACAGCCTACAGTTGCTTTATCTTCTACAGAGGCTAAGTATAGAGGTTTACCATTGGCTACTACTGAGGTTATGTGGTTTAAAAAGTTGTTTCATGACTTGAATGTGGAGGTTGATGTACCACTGATATATGGGGATAACTTGAGCAGCATTCATATGACCTCAGATCCTATTTTTCATGCTAGAACAAAGCATATAGAGGTTCACTATCATTATGTTCGAGAGAAGGCCATGAACAATGAAGTGCAGGTTTCTTTCGTTGGAACAAAGGATCAAGTTGCAGATATCTTCACCAAATCCTTGGATGGACCAAAGCTTCAAAGATTCAACTATATTCTTGGCATGAAGGAAATACCCTTTGAAACTTGAGGGGGAGAATGTTGCGAACATTTGTTTTATGTAGGGTACAAGTTTCAAATTATGTAAATACCTTTGGAAAGTCTTCAAATACTTCAAGAAGGCTCATATTATTCATAAAATTTAGCAAAAATACCACGTGAGTTCTAGAACATGGTGAGTAAAATTAGTGAGTCACAAAGGA
>CM035435.1:34660738-34728889 GCA_020310875.1 Ceratopteris richardii | reverse complement strand
GGGGGGGCGCGGGGGGAGGGGGGAAGGGGGGGGCTGCGGGGGGAGGGGGAAGGGGGGGGCTGCGGGGGGAGGGGGGGCTGCGAGGGGAGGGGGGCGCGAGGGAGGGGGGAAGGGGGTGGGCTCTGCGGGGGGAGGGGGGGGGCGCGAGGGGAGGGGGGGGAAGGGGGGGGGGCTGCGGGGTGGAGGGGGGAAGGGGAGGGCTGCGGGGGGAGGGGGGGCTGCGAGGGGAGGGGGGAAGGGGGGGGGCTGCGGGGGGAGGGGGGGGCGCGAGGGGAGGGGGGAAGGGGGGGGCTGCGGGGGGGGGGGGGGGGGCGCGGGGGAGGGGGTGCGGGGGGAGGTGGGGCGCGAGGGAAGGGGGGAAGGGGGGGCTGCGGGGGGGAGGGGGGGCTGCGGGGGGAGGGGGGGCTGCGGGGGGGAGGGGGGAAGGGGGGGGTTGCGGGGGGAGGGGGGGCTGCGGGGGGGAGGGGGGGCCGCGAGGGGAGGGGGGAGGGGGGGCTCTGCGGGGGGAGGGGGGGGCCGCGAGGGGAGGGGGGAAGGGGGGGGGCTCTGCGGGGGGAGGGGGAGGCTGCGGGGGGGAGGGGGGAAGGGGGGGCGCGAGGGGAGGGGGGAAGGGGGGGGGCTCTGCGGGGGGAGGGGGGGCGCGAGGGGAGGGGGGAAGGGGGGGGCTACGGGGGGGAGGGGGAGGGGGGAAGGGGGGCTGCGGGGGGGAGGGGAGGCTGCGGGGGAAGGGAGGGCTGCGGGGGGGAGGGGGGAAGGGGGGGGTTGCGGGGGGAGGGGGGGCTGCGGGGGGGAGGGGGGGCCGCGAGGGGAGGGGGGAGGGGGGGCTCTGCGGGGGAGGGGGGGCCGCGAGGGGAGGGGGGAAGGGGGGGGGCTCTGCGGGGGGAGGGGGGGGCTGCGGGGGGGGAGGGGGAAGGGGGGGGCGCGAGGGGAGGGGGGAAGGGGGGGCTGGGGGGGGAGGGGGAAGGGGGGGGGCTGCGGGGGAAGGGGGGGTTGCGGGGGGGAGGGGGGAAGGGGGGGGCTGCGGGGGGAGGGGGGAGCCGCGAGGGGAGGGGGGAAGGGGGGTGCTCTGCGGGGGGAGGGGGGGCTGCGGGGGGGGAGGGGGGAGGGGGGAATGGGGGGCTTCGGGGGGGAGGGGGGGCTGCAGGGGGGAGGGGGGAAGGGGGGGGGCTGCGGGGGAAGGGGGGGCTGCGGGGGGGAGGGGGGAAGGGGGGGGCTGCGGGGGGAGGGGGGAAGGGGGGGGCTGCGAGGGAGGGGGGGCTGCGGGGGGAGGGGGGGCTGCGGGGGGGGAGGGGGGAAGGGGGGGGGCTGCGGGGGAAGGGGGGGCTGCGGGGAGAGGGGGGAAGGGGGGGGCTGCGGGGGGAGGGGGAGAGGGGGGCTGCGGGGGGGAGGGGGGGGCGCGGGGGAGGGGGTGCGGGGGGAGGTTCTGCGGGGGGAGGGGGGGGCGCGAGGGGAGGGGGGAAGGGGGGGGCTGCGGGGGGGAGGGGGGAAGGGGGGGGCTGCGGGGGGAGGGGGGGGCTGCGAGGGGAGGGGGGAAGGGGGGGGCTCTGCGGGGGGAGGGGGGGCGCGAGGGGAGGGGGGAAGGGGGGGGCTGCGGGGGGGAGGGGGGAAGGGGGGGGCTGGGGGGGGAGGGGGGGGGCGCGGGGGAGGGGGGGCGCGAGGGGAGGGGGGAAGGGGGGGGCTGCGGGGGGGAGGGGGGGGCTACGGGGGGAGGGGGGAGAAGGGGAAAGGGGGAGGAGGCCACGAGGGGAGGATGGAGGGGAGCTGGGGGAGGGGGGGGTGGAGGGGGGGGAGGGATGGAAGTCGAATTGGCTAAGGAGTGTGTAACAATTCACCTGCCGAATCAACTAGCCCCGAAAGGCGTGGGGGAGGGATGAGAAGGGGCAGCCTCAGCCCGCCTCAGCCACTTGACCAGCGACGAAGTAGGAACTTATCAATACTTGCTGAAGTTGATGATGATAACCGCGCTGCTTTTGCTTGAGGGAAGCAATTTCGAAGGAGGATTTACATTATATAGCCAGGAGGAATGAGAGACAACCTCACAGGGAGCAATGGTTCAGCATAAAAGACAGAAAACAAAGGAAAGGGTATAATTGAAAGTTATTGAGCAAAACCACAAGCCCTACAAAAAATGGACGCCCTTTTTTTTTTTTTTTTTTGAATTTTAATAATGAATAAACTGAAAAAATTACCTAAAAATCCAAAAAAAAAAAAATGGCAAAAAGCTCCAAAAAAATCTGAAAAAATTCTAAAAAAAAATTCCCTACTGGTTGAGGCTACTCAAGCTTCCGTTATTCCGCCCATTTGGCAAGAAAAAGACATTAGAAAGGGATAAAAATTGCTAGAAAAAAATGCTAAAAATGCTAGAGAATTTTCCAAAATTATCCAAAAGTTTTACTTTTGCAGAGATTGTGAAATGTCTTTTAGGTGGCTCAAAACCTTAGGATCGAGAATGAAAATGATAAAGAAAACTACTAAAACTGGTAGTTTGATGAGAAAGTTATGTACAACCTGGATAGATTTTGCAGTTCCAGGTGATCCATACTTCTTTAAGTGTGTTGATGATAGGCCTTGAGCCTTGATATGTTAACGAGTGGCAAGGCCTCTCCTTTCAGCGTCTCTAACTCCATAGCACCCCAATTCAGCATTTTCGTAATGCGAAAAGGCCCTTCCCATTGAGGGATCCATTTCCCTTTGGTTTGATTATAAATTTGTGGCCTGTGTAATAGAGCTAAATCCCCAGGTTGCAAGTTGATGTTCCATAAATTTTTGTCGTGGTTCTCCTTCCTCTTTATCTGAATCTCCTCTAACTGTTTGGAGGCTAAAATCCTTGATTCTTCTAATTTATGCAAAGCAGTTAGTCGTGCTCGAGCTTCTGTTCCAGTCTTTTCAATGTCTTCCGTTCGAATCGATCCCTTGATGAACTCAAATGGTTCGATGGGAACCAGGCCATAAACTAATTGAAATGGAGAATAACCTGTTTCCTTGTAGGCTAATCGGTATGCCCATAATGTGCCCAGATAAGCCTGTCCCCAAGAAGTAGGCTGTAACATGCATTCTTTTCGTAGCATTGAAATTAATACCTTGTTGGTTGATTCTGCTTGTCCATTAGCTCGTGGGTAGTATGCACACGAAGTCCTATGTAAAATGTGATATTTGTCGGAAATTTCCTGTAAAATTTTATTAACAAAATGAGTACCCTGATCGGTACAGATTTCAAGCGGACACCCAAACCTGCAAATGATGTTACTATACAAGAAGTCAGCCACTGTCTGTGCAGTGCAGTCAATGGATGCAATAGCTTCAGCCCACTTTGTTGCATAGTCGGTGGCTATTAGTAAATACTTTTCCCTTTTTGGAACCGCCACAGGGTATATAGGCCCGACAAAGTCTAATCCCCACTTCTCAAAAGGTTGCCAAGAAGTGGAAATCATTAAAGGATTATGCCTTTGCTTGGTGGGCTTAGGGCCACACCTCTGGCACACATCACATGTTCTTCTCCAATCATCTGCATCCTTAAATAGTGTAGGCCACCATATACCAGCATCCAGTATCCTTTGGCTCATGATATGCCCTGGAAGGTGCCCACCACCTGTTCCTTCATGTGCAGAGTGTAGTACGTCCCTCACTTCATCTTCCTCCAAGCATTTCCTCATCTTGTCATCCTTTCCTTGTCTATATAGTTTCTCATCAATTAAGGAATACGGTCTACTCTTAATTAGCAATCTTTTCCTTTGAACAGCATTAGCCTTGTCAGGATACAACCCAGTTTTAATAAACTCCTTAATATCATCATACCATCCTTGAGCTCGTACAGCAAACAGATGAGCATCAGGAAAGTCATCATCGATTCCGCTGGGTTGATCTATCATACTTATTCTGGACATGTGGTCTGCCATAACATTCTCTTTACCTGGTTTATGAATTACCGAGAAATCAAACTCCTGGAATAGCAATAACCACCTCCATATTCTACCCGTGGCTTGTGGTTTATTGAGTAAGTATTTCAGGGGTTGGTGATCCGTTATAATAATAAATTTTACTCCCAATAAATAATGTCAGAATTTTTGGACTGCAAAAACCATGGCTAGGGCTTCTCTTTCTGTGGTGCTGTAATTCCTTTCAGCCTTAGTTAAAATTCGACTGGCATATTGGACTGGCCTATCCATCTTAAATTCTTCACTAGGTTGTGTGAGAACTGCCCCTACTGCATATGCACTGGCATCCACATGTAAATGAAACACTTTTGACCACTCAGGTGTGATCAAAATGGGAGCAGACACTAACCTTGCTCGGAGTGTCTGATATGCCTGTTCCTCTTCATGATCCCATTTAAAAGGAATCTCCTTGCCGGTGAGCCTGGTCAAGGGTCTGGCAATATCTGCATACATTTTGATAAATCTGCGGTGGTATCCATTGTGTCCTAGAAAACTTTGAATCTCCTTTGCAGATTTGGGCCTGGTTAATTTCAATATAGCCATGATTTTATCTGGATCAGGTGCCATACCTTTAGAAGATACTACATGCCCTAACAAGGTACCTTCGGTTACCAAAAAATGGCATTTGTTTGGATTCAGTTTCAGCTTTGTTTCTCTACACCTCTCAAAGACTTGTTTTAATTGAAGTAGATGTTTCTCTAAACAGTCCAATGGGGTTTCTTTAAGAGTACCTGAAAAAGTTGAGAAGTCATCCATGAAGATTCTTAGTGACTCTAGCAGCATTGGTCCGAAAATGAGATTAACGGTTCGATTGAAGGTAGCTGGAGCATTTCTTAACCCAAAGGGCATCTTCAGATACACATAAGTTCCCCAAGGAGTAATGAATGTTGTCTTCTCTCGATCCCCAGGGTGAATGGATATCTGATTGTATCCACTGAATCCATCCATGAAACTATAAATGGAATGACCAGCTACTTCTTCCACGACCTGTTCAGCGAATGGCATTGGAAATCCGTCTGGAATTGTGACCTTATTTAATGCTCTAAAATCCACGCAAATTCTTATCTTGTTAGTGTTTTTCTTTGGCACTATCACCATGGGGGATAGCCACTCCGAATGCTCCACAGGAATGATAATGCCTGCATCTTCCATTTTCTTAATTTCAGAATAGACGGCTTCAGCATATTTGGGATTCAACCTATAACTTTTCCCTCTTATTGGCCTTGCTCCCTCTATCAAAGGAGAGTGTGGAAAGGAGCATCTCTTACAAGACTACCCAAAGAATCCCAATAATATGCCAAAAATCACTCCTGTCAATGTTATTGGGTTATTAGTAGAATCTACAGGAAGTGTGACTTCCACTGCACCAGTACAGGTAGTCACTAGAGCTCAAGCCTTGCAGCAGAACCAAAGTTTAGGCCAGGAAAAGAGTTCTGAGGTTAGTGAAACTGAGAGCATAACCAAGAAGAGGACTAGAGCTTGGAGAGATAGCCGAGAAAGAATGAAAAGACAATGGGCAAAGAAGATGAGTGAACTCGAGGAAAGCCTAAGAGAAACAAGAGCCAAGATAATTGAACTTACATCTCAACCTCCCTCTCACACTACCCCACCACCACCATTCCCATCTCCATCCGATCCACCACCTTCTAACCCGCCTCATGCAACCCCACCACCCCCTAGAGTAGGATCAGTCCTAGCAGATCCCACTCCCGAGGATCTTAACATGATGCTTAAGGCATATCAGGCCAGAATCCAAGAAGGGCCAAATGTAACCGATCATGAAAAATGTTACCCTAGAGCCGAACTAGAGCTTGAACGAACTAAAATTTGTGCTAAGATGGTGGAATTGGCCCAAACCATGTTTGAAGCCAGTCGCCTCTTTAACATCTCTAGTTCAGCTAAGACGCAGTTGCACTTTGATGGACTGTTAGAAAGATTGGAGAGACTAATAGCACAAACAGAACAGGAACCCGCCTCTCAAAATAAGGACAAGGCCAATGAAAGAATAAGCATTTCTCCCCAGGACGCTTATGTGCCCAACTCCACAGAGCCAGACACATCTTCTTCTATGAATTGGTACACACCAGAATTCCTACGAGAGATTCAAGAAGAAAAATGGGCTAAAGAGAGTGAAGTCCCTCCTCCCTTTGAACTTGTGGATGACGCATTGCCCCACTTCACAGGCCCATGGGAAGCAAAGTCTACTTGCATGAGAGCACCCACAGTCATGGTACGAAATGAAGACTCAGTCATACCTAGGAATACGGAGGTAGTAAAGAACACTAAAATGCAGTGCAACCTCACTTTAGAAGAGTTACTCAAGGTTAGGCCGGAGTTGTGGAAACATGTAGCCAATCAAGTGCCAGAAGTAGTGAAACCTCATTCCCAGGTAGGATCACATAGAACAGTACCAGAAATTCCTCTAGACAAGATCGAAGATATGAGTGAAGGTGAAGAAGGAAACACCTATCTTCCCATCACCCATCAAGGATACACAACCAAGGCAATTCTCGACTCAGGTGCAGGAGTTGCAATTGCTACCACTTCCCTATGGAAGCATTGGGGCAAGCCAGCACTTAGGCCAACGAGAATGAAATTGCAGATGGCTGATGGTCACATAGAAAGACCCTTAGGACTGCTAGAAGGAATAACTCTCACTACATGTGGTGTTGGGTTCGAGCATACATTTGCTATTTGTGACTTTAGCAAGAACCAGGCCTATGAGATGATTTTGGGAAGACCATTTATGCGACAGTTGCAAGTGGTACAGGATTGGGGAACCAATTCCTTGTACCTACAACACTTAGGTGTCACGACCAAGATTAATCTCAAAGATTACTCTCATAGAGATGTCCCTCCTATTCAATGGAATCCCATCCATAGGGCCAAGGATGACACGGAGTCAGTGCATTCCATAGGATCAGGATCCTCATGGATGCATGAAGACACCCACTTATGGATGTGCAAAGTGGCACTAGAAGAAGAGAAGAGAGAAAAAGCCAGAGAGGTAGGTGCGAAGGAAACCCATAGATCAATTCAAGACCCAGCCTATGCACCTGTAGTATTTCCTGATGAAGAATTTGAACCTCACGGCTGGGCAGAAATTTTAGCAACAATGGACGTAGCCATCAATGAGGAACAATGAACACCCCACTATGATGAGGATGGCTATGACATTTCAGTCTTCTCCATAGAACCAATCATGGGAGATGTAGTTTTAGAAGAATGTGAACCTAGCCCTGATGCGTTTGAGGATGCAAGTGACTCCAATTTAGAGTCAATCATTATGGACCCACCATTTCCATCAGATGAGGAATACTTCTATGAAGTAGAAGCTCATCCTCAGAGTCATGGAGAGCTTACAAATGATGTGAGGTTAACCACACAAGTGTCTGCCAAGAGTGAAGGCAAGAAGAGGAAGAAGAAAGAAGTCCCCCCCCAGAAGAAGAAGAGTCTTTGTTTGAGGTCCCTGAAAATTTCAGAAAGTACGAGATAGACGATAGAAGAGTCATGGTAAGAATTGTTGGTGCAAAACAAGCCTTAACACTTGGCTTTGTCTTGTACCTTGGAAAGCATTGGATATCAACCTTGAAGGTCTCACAAGAGCTTGGAGTAAGTCATGAAGACTTCATTTGAAGGAAGACCATAGGAACACATGCCTATGGTTAGTTACATTTTACTTTATGTAAAAAGTCAATATGACTTTTTTGTAATCTCACCTACATTCTAAAGTCGTGGAAATTAGAAGTTATGAATGGAGAGAATATCTCCATGAGATTAGATGAGAGATTTGAGGGAGCCTATATTTGAATTTGAAATTCAAACTCACTAAAAAACTTCTATAAAAGTCAATGTAAAAGTCGCGGGCAATAGAGCTCACTTCCCGAGGCTAATCCAAGCAAATTAGTTAGTGTATGAGAGCTACCATTGAGCCTACACCTCTGAGTACCATTGGGCATCACTCTACATGCCAATGGGAATGTATATTTGATAGATTCAATACATATACTCATAGTTTCTAACTCTGTGTTTTCTGAGTCATTCACCTCAAAGTCTGTCAACTTCAGAGGAGCATATCTCAAGATCTACTGAACCAAATTTGATGATCCAGGGCTCATTGGAACCAGCTCAAAGCATTCTACAACACTACAAAATTTCAAATCATTATATGCAGCCAATTGGGAGAAATCGCTGTCGAAGTAATCACTGGTATATTTCTGTGTTGTTCCTAAAAAATCGGGAGTGTCCCAGATTTTGCTAAAGATCATGCTCAGTGTATAGTTTGTTATTTGGAGTGATTTAACTTGCTAATGGTAGCTTGTTAAGTTAATTTAATACTCCCAGAAGGAATTAAACCAATTGCAAGTGTGCTGGACACACTGAGCTTAGGACTGAGCAGGTGTCAATACAAAAATAGAAAGTTTTTGGAGTTGTGAAGGTTCAAAATCATCTGTTTTTTATTTGATCATTACACAATCATTTTGTAAAGCACATATATAGTTTCTTGGTGTCATTTGGAAGCTCAAGGAGTCTCCTAACCATATCTGAAGAGAAAAGAGGGCAGGTGTGAAGCAGGTCTAGCAGCACCAACTTGATCTTCTGATTGTACCCAGCCATCACTTCCAACAGTGGTATCAGAGCAAAATAAGGTAATCATGGGTGATGGTTTCCCTTCCTTCATTGACAAATTGGATAGAAATAACTACCAGGCTTGGTCATTGAGAATGAAGACCTATCTACAAGGGAGAAGCTTGTATGGATACATATCAGGAGATGAGGAGTTGCCCTCATTCAAAACCAGAGGCCTACCTACAAAGGATGAACATGAGAAACTCAACCAATGGTGTGCTAAAGATGCTTTGGCAAGGTCATATCTTCTAAACTCTATCTCTGATTTCCTTCTACCTCATGTAAGGAACTGTAAGACTTCCCAAGAGACTTGGGAAACCTTGTCAACATACTTCTCATCAAGCACAAGGGCCAGAAAGAATCAGCTATGGATTGAATTTACAACTCTTAGGAAGCAATCAAAACAATGTGTCTCAGATTTTGTCACCAAAGTCAAAGATATTGCAGATCAACTTGCAAGTGTTGGAGAAGAAATTGAGGAAGAGCAAATAGTCAGACAAGTGATCAATGGACTAAAGGCAGATGACAAGTGGGAGAGCTTTACCACTGCAATGGACTTGTACATGGACATCCAAGCACCTGATCTAACAACTCTGATTGGACAACTCTTTACACATGAAGCAAAGATCACAAAGAATGGAGAGCAATCAAAAGGTAACAATCCCTCTGCCCTATATACAGATAAGAAGTCTAAAGACAAGGGTAAAAGTAAGAAAGTTGATGAAGAAGGATCCACCTCCCAAGCAAACTATGCAGGGAGAGGTAGATCATCTAGAGGTAGGGGCAGAGGAGGTAAGTCAGGTAGGGGGAGACCCTACAATCAATCTCCATGCAATATTTGTGGCTTGTCTAACCATACTACAGATGAATGCTACAAAAATTACAAGAACCAAAGAGGAAGAGGTCACCAAAGAGGAGGATACTCCCAAGGCAGAGGCAGATTCAATCAATCTCAAGGCTACCATGGCTACAACAATAATTACAACAATAACTACAACAATAGCTACAATCACAATGGCAATTATCAAGGAGGATACAGGAACAGAAAGGATTACAACAATTATGCAGAGGATCAAGATGATTCCTTGTTGATTATGAACATGACATCTAAATCAGGTATCAATGATGATCATTTGTTCTATATTGACTCAGGTTGCTCTAACCATGTAGCTGGGAATGTTGCCTTACTCTCTGATTTGGAAGAACCTAAAGGCAAGCACCAAGTGCAGACAGGTGATGACACTAAACATTCAGTGGTTAAAGTAGGAAATGTTAAAACAAGTGATGGTAATCAGAATTTGCTAAGCAGAGTATTGTATGTTCCAACAATCACCAAGAATCTGATGAGTGTAGGTCAGATTGTTGAAAAAGGTCTACAGGTCAGGTTCACTCAACATGGTGCATATGTGGAGGATCCAAGACATGGATTCAGAAGGATAGCCAAGGGAGAGAAATCAGGTAGGTTATTTACCTTTGAACTTGAGGATACTAAGAACATTGCATTATACAACTACAAGGACCAAACTCTATCAGAATTGGAGATGTGGCACAAAAGATTAGGTCACATTGGAGAGAGGACCATAAAACAAATGAGTAGAGATCAATGTGTGCTTGGGATACCTAATGTATCCAAGCAACACATGATATACAAGTGTGGGGCTTGTCAGTTTGGTAAGTCACACAGATTGCCATACACCAAGAAAGGATTTATGCATGAAGATTACTTGGAATTGGTGCATACAGATGTTTGGGGACCAAGCAAGGAGCCATCCATATCTGGATCAAGGTACTATGTATCTTTTATAGATGATTATAGCAGATGGACTGTCTTGTACTTCATGAAACATAAAGATGAAGTATTTAATTGTTTCAAAAGATATCTTGCATTAGTTGAGAATCAAACAGGTAGACATTTGAAGAGGCTAAGGTCAGATGGTGGTGGAGAATATTTCTCCAATGACTTTGAAGAGTTCTTGCAGGAAAGAGGCATCAAAAGGGAGATTACCACAAGGTACTCACCTGAACAAAATGGGGTAGCTGAAAGGAGAAATAGACTCATTGTGGAAACAGCTAGGTCTATGCTTAATGAGAAAAAATTACCAAATTATCTTTGGGCAGAGAGTGTATCTACTGCCACATACTTAATCAACAGGTTGCCATCAAAGACACTTGATGGAATGACACCCTATGAGGCTTGGCATGGTAAGAGACCATCTCTGGATCATTGCAAGATCTTTGGGTGTGTTGCATATGTGCATATTCCCTCACAGGTAAGGGGAAAGCTAGACCCTAAGGCTGAAAAGTGTATCTTTATTGGTTATGATTTGAATCAGAAAGGATACAGGTTCTATAACCCCTCAAATAAAGGCTTCAAGGTAAGCAGAGATGTCATCTTTGATGAAAATGATTCATGGTATGATAATGAGTGCAGGAAAGTTAGCCTACCTTATGATATGGAAGAAGACTTTCCAAAGCTTGTCAGGCAAGAACCAACTCAGAATGAGGACACAAGTTCAGATGATGAAGACACCATCAACATTGAAGAATTCAAAGCTTGGAAATCCAAAGGAAAGATGAAGATGAAGCAACTTGAAGACAATCCAGAATCCTCAACTCAAGCTATGAGGAGATCTTCAAGAGAAAAGAAGAAACCAATTAGGTATGGGTATGATACTTCACTTGTAACCAAGCACTCTGTATATCTTGCAAAGGATATCTTGAATGAAGAACCAGGTACATTTGAGGAAGCCATTACTAAACCAGAATGGAAGGAAGCAATGGATGAAGAAATGGAGGCTCTCAAGGAGAGTGATACTTGGGATTTGGTACCCAAGAAGGACTCCATGAAGGTGATAGGATCCAGATGGATCTACAAACTCAAAAGGAACTCAGATGGTACAATAAGCAGGTACAAAGCTAGGTTAGTAGCCAAGGGTTTTGCACAAACCCAAGGCATTGATTATGAGGAGACATTTTCTCCTGTGGCCAAGATGCCAACTATCAGAATTATGGTGAGTGTAGCTGCATCTAAGAATTGGAACATGTACCAATTGGATGTAAAGAATGCATTCTTGAATGGATGGATATCTGAAGAGGTCTACATGTCACAACCACCTGGATATGAGGATCTCAATAAGGTAAATCATGTGTGTAAATTGAAGAAGGCTCTGTATGGATTGAAGCAGGCACCTAGAGCATGGAATTATAGGTTGACAACCTATCTCTTGGATCAAGGATTTGTGATGAGTAAAGCAGATACTTCATTGTTTATAAAGAAGAACAATTCAGAGGTAATATACTTGTGTGTCTATGTTGATGACATCATTATTACAGGAAATGATGTTCAAGGAATTAGACACATCAAAGGTCAAATGATGAAGGAATTCAAGATCAATGATCTTGGATTATTGAAGTACTTCCTAGGACTTGAATTGGTCTACACAAATTCAGGTATATTCATTACTCAGAAGAAGTACATTCAGGACATGGTCAAGAAGTTTAATTTGCAGGAAGCTAAAGTCTCAAACATTCCTATGGAGGTCAACCACAAACTCAGTGCACATGAAGGAGAAGAACTCAAGGATATTACAGGTTATCAAAGTTTGGTAGGTAGTCTCAATTATGCTACCTTAACCAGGATTGATATATCATATGGTGTTAGTGTACTTAGCCAATTTATGCACAAGCCAAGAGTACCACATTTGGAGGCAGCCAAGAAGATAGTAAAGTATCTAAAGGGAACACAAAATCATGGGTTGTACTTTCCATATTCATCAGACATTGACATCAAAGTATACTCAGATGCAGATTGGGCAGGTTGCAAGGATGACAGGAGGAGTACATCTGGTTACATATGCTTTGCAGGTGATAAACCAATTTCTTGGTCATCCAAGAAACAACCCACAGTAGCCCTATCATCTACTGAGGCAGAATATAGAGGGCTAGCCAATGCCACTCAAGAAGCCATATGGTTGAAGCTACTATACTCAGAATTGGGCCTATATACAAGGCCACCTATCATATTTGGAGATAACACAAGTTCACTTCACCTAGCAGCCAATCCTGTGTATCATGCTAGGACAAAACACATAGAGGTGCATTACCACTATGTGAGGGAGAAATTACTTAGCAAGGAAATCCAATTATCATATGTGTCTACTAACATTCAATGTGCAGATTTGCTTACAAAAGCTTTAGATGGGAGCAAGCTATGCAAGTTTAAATCCATGATTGGATTACAGGATATCATTGAAGACTAAAGATGAAGACTCAAGCAAGTGTTTGGCTTGAGGGGGAGCTGTTGGTGCAAAACAAGCCTTAACACTTGGCTTTGTCTTGTACCTTGGAAAGCATTGGATATCAACCTTGAAGGTCTCACAAGAGCTTGGAGTAAGTCATGAAGACTTCATTTGAAGGAAGACCATAGGAACACATGCCTATGGTTAGTTACATTTTACTTTATGTAAAAAGTCAATATGACTTTTTTGTAATCTCACCTACATTCTAAAGTCGTGGAAATTAGAAGTTATGAATGGAGAGAATATCTCCATGAGATTAGATGAGAGATTTGAGGGAGCCTATATTTGAATTTGAAATTCAAACTCACTAAAAAACTTCTATAAAAGTCAATGTAAAAGTCGCGGGCAATAGAGCTCACTTCCCGAGGCTAATCCAAGCAAATTAGTTAGTGTATGAGAGCTACCATTGAGCCTACACCTCTGAGTACCATTGGGCATCACTCTACATGCCAATGGGAATGTATATTTGATAGATTCAATACATATACTCATAGTTTCTAACTCTGTGTTTTCTGAGTCATTCACCTCAAAGTCTGTCAACTTCAGAGGAGCATATCTCAAGATCTACTGAACCAAATTTGATGATCCAGGGCTCATTGGAACCAGCTCAAAGCATTCTACAACACTACAAAATTTCAAATCATTATATGCAGCCAATTGGGAGAAATCGCTGTCGAAGTAATCACTGGTATATTTCTGTGTTGTTCCTAAAAAATCGGGAGTGTCCCAGATTTTGCTAAAGATCATGCTCAGTGTATAGTTTGTTATTTGGAGTGATTTAACTTGCTAATGGTAGCTTGTTAAGTTAATTTAATACTCCCAGAAGGAATTAAACCAATTGCAAGTGTGCTGGACACACTGAGCTTAGGACTGAGCAGGTGTCAATACAAAAATAGAAAGTTTTTGGAGTTGTGAAGGTTCAAAATCATCTGTTTTTGATTTGATCATTACACAATCATTTTGTAAAGCACATATATAGTTTCTTGGTGTCATTTGGAAGCTCAAGGAGTCTCCTAACCATATCTGAAGAGAAAAGAGGGCAGGTGTGAAGCAGGTCTAGCAGCACCAACTTGATCTTCTGATTGTACCCAGCCATCACTTCCAACAAGAATGCCAAAACGTGAGGCTCAATCAGGAGAGGCCTATGATAACAAAGAAACCACCAAGAAAATAGTTGTAGACATAGAAGAAGGAGAAGAAAGATGTACTTACATAGGACATGACCTGACGGAAGAAGAAGAGCAGGAGTTGATAGCCTTGCTAAGAGAGTACAGAGATGTATTCTCTTGGAGCTACAAGGACTTGAAAGATGTAGACCCTGACATATGCTCACACACTATCCCCATGACCTCAGATGCAAAACCCTCTAAGCCGAAACCATACACATACAATGATAATTATGTGGCCAAGATCAAAGAAGAGATAGATCGCTTGGTTGAAGTTGGATTTATCTATGAAATTGAGCACACTGAGTGGGTATCCCCCATTGTAGTGGTGCCCAAAAAGAATGGCAAATTACGTGTGTGCATTAACTTGAAGAAGGCTAATGCAGCCACCATTAGAGATAATTATCCGCTTCCTATCACTGAGCATCTACTAGAAAGAGTAGCAGGAAAGGAAGTGTACAGCTTCCTTGATGGATTTTCTGGCTACAATCAGGTAGCCATAGCCCCAGAAGATCAGCATAAGACCGCTTTTGCCACAGAGTGGGGCATATTTGCTTTTCGGGTAATGCCATTTGGGCTTACCAATGCTCCTGCAAACTTCCAAAGATTGATGTGCCACGTGTCTAAAGAGTTCTTGAGGAAGAACTTGGAAGTCTATGTTGATGATCTCTGTGCTCATTCCAACATTAGGCTGACACATATACCTGAACTCAGACAAATCTTTGACAAATGTAGAGAATATCAAGTCTCCCTGAACCCAGAAAAGTGTGTTTTCATGGTCAGGCAAGGCAAGATTCTAGGACACATAGTGTCAAAGAATGGCATATCTATAGACAAGGAAAAAGTTAGAGCCATTGTAGAGTTACCTAGGCCAAAGAATTTCAAGGAAGTACAAGCTTTCATGGGGCATTGCGGTTATTACCGACGTTTCATACACATGTATGCCATCATTGCAAAGCCTCTGTATGGACTTTTGACTAACTCTGAGTGGACTGATGAATGTGAAAGCTCTTTCAACGAACTCAAAAGAAGATTGTGTTCAACACCAATCTTGACCACACCAGATTGGAATAAGCCCTTTCATGTTCACGTAGATGCATCCAATTATGCTATTGGGTGTGTGTTAGCACAACCTACTGGTGAAGGTAATATGGATCTTCCCATTGCATATGCTAGTAGACAGCTAAATGCTGCTGAACGGAATTATACCACTACTGAGAGAGAAGGCTTAGGCATGGTATATGCGGTTAAGAAGTTTAGACACTATTTGCTTGCAAATAAGTTTAAATTTTTTACTGATCATCAGGCATTGTTGTATCTGGTAAACAAACCATGCAATACAGGCAGATTAGTAAGATGGTTTCTCTTACTAATGGAATATGACTTTGAGGTCGTGGTGAGGAAAGGCAAGACTCACTTGAGAGCAGACCACCTCTCTAGGCTCACATCTGGAGAAGCCCCACAAGGAGTGTCCGATGACCTTCCTGATGCTTACCTCTTTAATTTGGAAGTTGTACCTCAGTGGGCTAAGCCATTAGTGCCAGTGTTGACATACGGGCCTAACCACCCAATTATAAACACTCAAGATAAGGAGGTAGTAAAAGCCTAGAAGTACCATATCATGGCAAGAAGTATTTACAAATAGACAGATCAAGGCATATTGGCTTTTTGTATGGAAGGGGATGAGTACGCTAAATGGTTGCAATTAGCACATGTAGGTGCATTAGAGCAACACTACTCAAAGCAACGAACCCTACAGACACTAAGGAGACTCGAAGAGCATTGGCCGACTATGGAAGCTGATGTCCAAAAGTTGTGCAAGGAATGCCCAATCTGCTGCACTAAACCACCTGTGGAACATGCCACTCTTTATCAAGTGTCCATAGTGTCAGATTGGAGTGAACCATTAGTAGCCTTCTTGAGGACAAAAATATTCCCTCAAGATATGACCCTGACGAGGCAAAGAAGTTAAGAACAAGAAGCCCTAGACTACTCACTTATTGGTGATAATTTATACAAGCGTGGTAAAGATGGGTACCTGAGGCTATGTGTCCATGAGAGCGAGTATCTTAAGATCTTGGAAACTGCTCACCAAGGTGTAGCAGGAGGACATTTTGGACCAGATTGAGTGATCAAGGCTATACTATTTGCAGGTCTTTGGTGGCCAACACTTCACATGGATGCACATTCCTATGTGAAGAGGTGCGATGTTTGTTAGGGGACTTAGTATCCTATACGTAAGGATGAGATGCCACTGAAACCTATGATGGGGGGACGTGCATTCTCTAAATGGGGAATATATTTTGTCGATCCTATTAATCCCCCAGCTAAGGGTTCACATGCTGAATATATCATCGTGGCCACAGAATATCTAACCAAGTGGGTGGAGGTAAAAGCCACCACGAAGAATGATGCTCAAACGATAGCTAAGTTCTTATTTGAGAATGTGTTCACAAGATATGGGCTACCTATTGAGCTAGTAAGTGATAGAGGCACTCACTTCTTGAATGAAGTTATTGAAAATCTTCTCCAAGAATTCTTGGTAGTACATAAGAAGTCTGCCCCTTATCACCCACAAGCTAATGGGCAAGCCGAAAGCACAAATAAGATTCTATGCAATGTATTGACCAAATTAGTGAATAATAAACGCTCTGATTGGGAAAACAACTACACCATGCTGTTTGGGCATACCAAGTTGCCTATAAAATGGTACTCCAAGCCACACCCTTTCAGATGGTATTTGGCCAAAATGCAGTGCTACCATTGGACTTCTTGATACCTACACTAAAGGTAGCACAGGAGCATGAGTGGACGGGTCACGAATTCTCTTCGAGGATTTTTTATCTTGAACGACTAGGTGAGACAAGACTAAGAGCTGCAGCAGGCATATATGCTGCTAAGAAAAGACAGAAGGCGTACTTTGATGCCCATGTTAAGGATAAAGGCTTGAAGGCTGGAGACTTTGTTTTGGTGTATACCCTGAAACAACATGCGAGAAAGCTAGAAAAGCATGGTTATGGACTTATGATCATCAATAGGATTTCAACTAGTGGAGTAGTACAACTAGCCACTTTAGAAGGCGATATTCTCCCTAATTACATAAGCAGATGCAGAGTCAAGTTATATCAAAAACCCCTGACTGAAGAGATGCTAAATAGACTCAACACTGCCAAGAAACGCAAGGAAGAAGAAAAACAAATTCGAGAAGAGGCACAGGCAGAAGCTTTGGAACACATCCGAAGAATGAAGTTGAGAAGACAGGGTAGAGATCAGCCTAGGACAGATGACTATGCACACCCAAGCTATCATATGGCTATGTGTGAAGTTTTAGGCATTAGCTCTCATAGAATAATTGATCGATGTCCTTTTGTGACTTTAGAGATAGGACAAGGACAAAGTGCAAGGACTGTACGGGCCTTGATTGACTCAAGAGCAGCCACTAGTGCGGTGAGACTCTCTTGCTGTCAAGAATTGAAATTACAAGTCAATCCTATAGAAGCATATCTCATAGGATTGGGAGGTGTGGAAACCCCTTGCATGGACAAGGTGGAACTTCCCATCTACATTCAAGACGTTTTGATGAAAGTTAAAGTACTAGTGTGTCAAGATGAGGATCTCACTGAACCTCTTGTCTTGGCTTAAGACTGGATCTATGATCATGTAGTCAACCTAAACCTAAGAAGTGGACTTCTTTAGGTATGGGTAAATCAGAGTCGAATTACAGTTGAGTTAGACAATGGAGCACTCAAGGAACTAGTAAAGGCACACACTCCTAGTCCTTCCAGGAGTACACATGAAGATGATGATGCTATTCTTGTCCAAAACTATGTGATGCAGAAGTGATCAATGACACGACACTAATAAGAAGTCTTCCAAAGATTCTTCTGTGAAAGTGAAGTCTATCTGGGTACCCAAGAAGTCGATGAAGGCTGATCCACAATCAAGAAAAATTTGGGTGCCTAAGGCTTGCTTGTGGGCTCAAATAGCTACACAGAAACCACACCCCTTACTCACTTGAACAGCTGATACCCACTCTTATACATCACGCACAAACACATCTTCACCCATGAGCACGAGTAGAATCACTGGTAAATGGGTCCCTAAAAAGCCATATTTCCAAGTTGACATTTTGATCAAGCCCTTTAGAGTCTCTAGAAAATCAAATCAGATTGTCATCCACTATGTTTGGAAACCCAAGCCTTGTAATAAACCCCCTGACCCATTTGTAAAGCCACTTCCACTTACCAACTGCATCCACACTATACCCGACCCCCCAATTAGCTCCTAGGTATTCAGCATCAGCTAACCACACTGCACACTTACATCCACGCAAGCACTAACTAACCAACTAACTACATCACAATTCATCAAGTTAATGTTGTAACGGGGACACACTGTCATTTTGTGTCCATTGCAATGTTAACATTTATTCATATATTCTCAGAGAACCGGCAGCGATTTCTTCGACATGGCTGAGGCTGCAAGAACAAACTCTCAAGCAAGAACGAGCCAGCAAGTGGTGGATTTAGATAGTTTACCCATTCTACCTGAGACAAATGAAAGACCAGAAGAGTTGTAGGCCATCAAAATCATACCAGTAGCAGACCCCCCCCAGTGGCCATACCATGCCCGTAGGAAAAGCTTCCCACTGGTTTAGTGAAGTTGCAGGACCCTTGGGAGAGGGATCATACCTATGGGAGTCAGAGTTGGACTTCAATGGGAAGCAAGGAAAATACCACTTCTTTACAAGGGAATTTGAGAAGTTACAAAATGCAGAAGGTCTACGTCCGGTATGGGAGAAGGCAGGACTGGATGCTTACTTCAGTGCCCGGCTCCCAAAGCCTGACTTCATGCGATGCTACTACCTCATCAATACCTTGACTCCAAGCAAGAACCCAAAAGGGGCAAGCTCATTTGTGCTCCCATCTTTGACAAAAGGAAATGAGCTCAAAAGGTTTAGGCTCTCTAACAACTTAGTGAGAGAGGCCCTAGATATGCACGGAATGCATATTCCAACAGAAAAGGAGACCTTGGTGCCTGATTACATGAAGAATCGAAGCCTCACCAAGCTCAAGGACATGGTGGCCATGACGCCTAATATTGCAATACACCTTCACATGTGCATGCAACACTTTGCTTTTCTTGCCCAAGATAGATTCACCATGCCGCCCAACAAGATATGGTTTAGTTTGTATCTGGCAGAAACGTAGAGCCTCACCATCAACTTACCCCACTGGATAATTGATCAGATACACCTAGCCCACAAACGATGGCCACGGAAGCATGTTTTATATGGATGTTGTGCTCTGACTAGAATCATTTATAGGTGTTTGGCTTATGACATCCTGATTCAACGGGCCCTGATGTGGAATCCTGTAGAGTAGTTTAGAGGCTGGACATCCACTGGACCCCCTTCTAAGAAGATGAGAGGAACTGTCCAAGTCCCTTGTGCTCAACCACGTGGAGCCACCTTAACACCGAACGTTACCCCACCACCCCGAAGAGTTCGGCCATTCACACTACGACTTCCAAGACGCAGCACTGATGGCCCTAATTTGATGTTTCCCCCCGTCCCAACCGATCTTGAATTTCCCGGTGGTGCACCTTTGGAAGAACTCACGAATGAAGACTTTGAACAACTGTTAAGAGATGTAGATCTTGAGGCTGAAGAGAAACAACAAGTGGAGAATGTTCAAATGCAGGCAACAACCTCCCAAGCACTTGTTACCACAGTTGAAAGGGACAAAGAGGATGATGAAGATGAAGAATCTGAGGAAGATGAGGAGGAATATGACCACGGATATCAAGATGAGCAACAGGAAGTGCCAGAACTGGTAGGTGCACCTGCATACACAGCTCAACTACAAAGGTTATACGACACGATCAAAGCAGTGCAAGAAAGGCATCAACTCTCCCTTGCATCAGGCCAAGCCTTGATGCAAGAAATGCTCGCAGACGATGGAGTGGATCAACATTTTATTGACACCCTCAAATTAGTGTCAGAATGTTTAGGAGTTTCGGAGGCTGTCCACACAGTTGTACGCCAGTCCATGAGGTATAACAAACGTAGAGTCGACACATTACCACGATCAGGTAAGACTATCAGGATACCCATCACAGAGCCAGAAGTAACCATTGAAACCACAACTACCCCCACCACCACCATTGACCTCTCTGCTGAAACTTTTGTTCAAACATCACCCATCTCACCCCCGCACCCCCTTTCCCCACCTTCTCCACCCCCACCACCACCTCCTACCATGGAAGAAAGGATAGTCATCACCTCTACCTTCCCTTACAACCCAACATCATCCACATCCTTCTCATTTCGAGAGCCAACCTCACAGGACACCCTCTTCTCTTCCATCACCAATCCCTTGTACACTTCGCCCTTTCTGTCCTCCAAACCCATAATTGGCCACCCCATAATTCCGAGTGTGGTTGGAACCCCCGCACCCACGGAAGGCATCCTGTGTGTCCCAACATATCCCCCACTATGGGTACCCCCATTCCATGACCCACACTTTCCACCTGCCCCCTACACCTCATTCAACCCAACCGCACCACCCCAATACCCATCCTTCATGGAACCGCACATCCGCACTCCAGTATCTCAGAGGCACCCTCCCCAGATGTTCGCAACAACATCAATCTACACAAACACCACACTCACTTCACATACCATCCCAACTTACATGGTAGCCCCTGTACACACCACTTTGTCTAACCCAATGGACATTTCACCAACCACAGCACCTCTCCCCACAATTCCACCATCTCCCCCTCCCCTACCCCCCACCTCACCACTCACCACATCATTGGCAGACACAACATTCACTACCTCCCTTCCCATTCCCACCTCCCCTGCATTCCAAACTTTCCCCCTTGCATCTCATAATGTAAATAGCACGTTCAATACATTACTTCAGTGTGCACATCAACTACAACAAGAATACCATCAATTGGAAGAACGTACCGCGACCCTCCAGACAGAATCTCAGTGCCTATAGGCTAGAGTCAACACTCTAGAAGCTGATTACCAAACACTCCTAGCAGAACATACCACTTTACAGCAGGCTCACACAGAATTGGAATCAAAGATATCGACGGTGGATGATAAAGCAGTGAAGGAACTGGAAAGTGTGCTTCAGGCACAAATGATATCCAATGCTACACTTAGATGCAATCTTGGGCTATTAAGGAAGCATATGGCTGCAGCATTAGAAGAGAACAAGCGGCTTCAACAACAAAACCAAGAAAACTTTGAAGCAGCTATGGAAGGAATCAGAGGATCAGCCATTAGCCCTACCAAGTATAGAGCGGTCCCATCAGAAGATATTCGCATCTTCCTCGAGGAGCATGCAAATTTTTTGGAGTCATATGAAAAGTTAGAGGCTGAATGTGCTGACCTAAAGAAGCAGATAGCTAGTGCCCCTACAACTCAACAGGAGGCAATAATCTTGCAACACTCTACAGAAGAAATAGAGACCCTCCAGAAGCAGTTGGCAGAACTCCAAGCACGTCTCTTACCATATGAAAGGCCACCCTCCCCAGCTGAAGAACCAGAACCTGATACAATAGTGGAAATCCCAGTGGATGATAGCTATGAAGAACCATATGAACCCATGCCAACACTTGGTGGCCGAGTTACAGAAGAAGGACAGGACACTTTAGAAATTGGAGTCCCGGATCGGGTCAAAAGGGTTGAGAAAGTGGGAAACACACATGATGATCGTGTCGCCGTGCAAATCCAATCCCTCACAAATCTGGAAGAAACTGTTCTTCGATCTTCTTACTTTCAGCATCTATCCCACCAACGCTTAATCACAACCTCAGAGACGCAATAGATGCCTTACTAAGTCTTGCTACATGATTATAATGCAGAAGCTAAAAGGCATACGGGGAAGGAGCCCACATTTGCCACTCAATTTGAGCCGGAGGACTTACCGGAAGATGCACGTGATGGCTCGTTTTTTCAACCTAATTGGCGTGCACAATTACTAATTGATTACCCTGAGATGATGAGCACCTGGGAAATCATGCCACTGTATATCAAGTATAATCCATGCTATTGCCCAATGGTACATCGCAGATCATGGCAAGCATTTGCAATCAAGGTACGCAACAATAAAGAATGCTCGGCATGGGTCAACTATCCATATTTTGCTCCACCTCGAGGAACCCCAATTGTAGCATACATGATATCCACAATTCCACACTGGTCTATACGTCTAAAGAATGTACCTGACATAGCTGCAAAAATGTGTATGAAAATATTTGAGCTCATGACAATTGTCTTCAAAACTTTTCAGAACGTATAGGCTCCATACATCTCTGCCCCCAGATTCTCTCAAGGTAACAAGGATTTAGTCTACGACATGAGCCAAACTCCCTCGATCAACATAATCTTTGCCTGGCATGCACGAATAAAGTATTTATCCGCATGCTTCAAGCAAACCTTTGAAGAAATGTTCTCTACAGGGTTCTGGGAATATCACTCGGAAATTTTCATTCCCAGGCCAACACATTTGCTACATCTATTCGTAGTAGAACAAACCATCCATGCAGATCAGTTACGTCTGCCACATCCGGAAATTCCAGGACCAATTGATTGGGATCGCATGATGACAGACTTGGCCAGAGGACTACGCATACAAGAACATCAACTTGCCACTGTTGTCAGAGCAAAGCGAAGGATTAAGTAGACAAAGCAATCGACGCAGATCTGGCAGATAGGCCCTTCAAATTTTTCCAAATCAACATCTTTATAACAGTGATTCTCATCACTAACAATCATTGTAAATACCACTTCATATTTTTGTAGCTCCATTTTGTGCAAGCCAAGGAGTCCTTGAGCTTGAGGAGCTTTAGAAGTAGCTACCTATCAATTTTCACATTTTTTAGACTCCGTTTGAACCTCCAAATAGGCTAGAGAACCTAATTTTTTACTAGGCCGGACACTAGGTCTGGATAGAGCCAAAAACTAGTCAAAAATTATAAATAGAGCTAGAGAGCTCATTTTTGAAGTTAGCTTGTAATAGAGTTGAAGTTGTATGAGCATTTTGGAAGTAATCTAAAAGAAATCCATTGTCTTTATCTTTGTCTTGCCGTGTGTGCGTGTGTGTGTATGTGTGTGCATGTTGGTGTGCTTCTCACTCATGCACTTGTGCCTTCACTTGCTCGAGGTCATCATACCATCCTCACGTCTTCCCAGATTGACATTAAAGGAGGTGCTACGCATCACTGAGCTACACTAGCCGAGTAATATCAGGAATCCAACAACGTGCTGATAGAGAACAATATCAAATGCATTTCGAACATCATGAAGACTCAATCGTAAACCTGTCTCCATAGGAGTGACAATAGGTTTACAATCTTCAAGGCCAAAATGCTGCAATAGTGTGTCAATGTATTTTGTTTGACACAAAGCCATTCCACCATCAATGTGCATAAACTGAATGCTCAAATAGTGATGCAAATGCCCCAAATTAGACCTCAAATGAGGCATGCAAAGCAGCCTTAACATCAGCAATATGCCTCTCATGAGGACCAGTGAGTAGCATGTCATCAACATAAACCACAATGATCAGAAGTACATCATTAGCACGCTTAACATATAAGGTGCTTTCAGTTGGACTGTTCTCAAAACCATGTGCAATCACATAGGCATGTATCTTCTCATACCAAGCACGTGGTGCTTGCTTTAAACCATATAATGCCTTCTTTACCCTGGGCACCTAGTTTTCATGCCCTTTCTGCACAAAGCCATGGATTTGAAAAACATACACTTCTTCATGCAAGTCGGCATTTAGAAATGCAGTTTTAATGTGCAACTGATGTACATTCCAACCATGATGGGCTGCAAGTGCACAGATGCTCCGAACACTAGTCATACCGCATGTAGGTGCAAAGGTCTCATCAAAATCAATGCCTCTTTCCTGTGCATAACCCTTTGCAACAAGCCTAGCCTTATACTTGTCAACTGTTCCATCACGCTTACACTTTAGCTTGTAAACCCACTTAGTGCCAATGGCCTTCTTGCTAGGAGGCAAGTCACATAAAGAACAAGTATCGTTCTTCATTATAGCATCATATTCAGATTGCATAATAGCCATCCAATTTTCTGAATTTTGTGCTTCGTCAAATGAAATAGGACCATTCTCATCACAGAGACTAGATGTAGCCATAGCATAGAAATCTAATGCAAAAGAGGCACTATGAGAGCCTGATCGAGTACGATATGACAGAGGTGCATCTAATTTGTTGTCATGCAAAGTCTGCACCAACCATTTTGGCATAGTTTTTTCCTGCTCAATATCAGCTCTCTCATCAACAAGTGCATCATGTAAATCTGCATAAAAAATGGAATGAGCTGCATCATCACATGAAACCTGCAAAGGCTAAAAAGTTGCCTCATTAGGACCAACACTAGGCTGTCCACCTATAAAAAGAGGCAGCAAAGTATCATACATGTCTTTGGAGCTAACGGATGTCTCCTTGGTACATGAAAGCAATGGCAGAATAGCATCTTCCACAAAAACAACATCACAACTAATCAAAATGCATTTAGTCTATGGATGATACAGACCATAGCCTTTACTTTCAGAATTGTACCCAACAAAAATGCATTTTATTGCTTTATCATCCAATTTTCTACGATATTGTTCAGGCAATAATGCATATGCCAAACAACAAAAAACATGCAGATGGGCAACAGATGGCTTGCGATCATGTCAAGCCTCATATGGAGTGATAGACTAGAGCGCTTTAGTGGGATGCTTGTTAAGTACATATGTTTCACACATGATAGCCTCAAGCCAGAAACTATGTGGCAAAGCCTAACTCTTGACCATACACCTCGCCATCTCCATGAGTGACCTGTTCTTTCGTTCAGCAACTCCATTCTCTTGAGTTGTATACGGCACTGTATACTAGTGTTTTATCCCACATTCAGACAAAAATGCATTAAAGTCAGAAGACATATATTCCCCCCCTCGATCGGAACGGAGAGTGCCCATTTTACATGCTGATAGATTTTCAGCCAAAAGCAAAAACTGTTTGAAGCACATAAACACTTTGGACTTTGCTTTGAGTGGATATACCCATGCATGGTTGGAAAAATCATCAATGAAATTCACGAAGTAAAGGTCATTTCCAAAAGAAGGTGTCTACATAGGACCACAGACATCACTATGTACAAGCTGCAATTTGTGCATAGCCCGAACTGAACCATCTTTTAGAAAGGAGGAACACTGCATTTTTCCCAAAATACAACCTTCACATACGTGTTTTTTGGGTGCCTCAAGTTTGGGCAAAGAGGACACCATTTTAGATTTCTCCAAGCATAGCAAAGTAGTAAAATTCAGATGACCAAAGCGTGCATGCCAAAGCTTTGCAATTGACATAGCCTGAGAATCATGTATTGCACATGCCGAATCATTTACAGATCTTTCATAGTCTATGACGTTATACAACCCACGACATAAAATGCCAGAAGCAATAATCACATTACCATTCGACAAATCATGAACTGTACATCTATCATCAACCAATTTCACAACCAAGCCAATCTTGGCTAATGCAAAAACTGATAACAAATTTTTCTTGATCTCTGGTATAAACAAAGCATCTGACAAAGTGAAAGAACTACCATCAATAGTAGTCAAAATGATCTTACCAACTCCCATAACAGGATAAGAGGAGTTGTTGGTGCATGTAACAATATTCCCTATAGGGGCAGGCTCGAGTAAAGAGAGGAAACTACACTGCAAGGTAATATGTTTGGTTGCCCCACTATTAAAGTACCAAACATCTGAGTCTACTGCAGACATGCACTGCTCATGAGAAGATGGGTCAAAACTGCAAACAGTAGTAAACACCTATTCTTCTTCCTGTAGAAGATTAGCAAACTCTATTTTTGGTGTAGAGGCCTCTGCAACAACCATTCCAGCCTCTTTCTTCTTTGTCTCTTTAGCAGCCAGTTTTGGACAGTTCTTTATGATATGATCATTTCCTTTACAGTACTTACAAAACAATTTTTGCTTTTTTGATTTCTTATCATCTTTGTTTTCCCTCTTTGATTGTGCAGAAGAGGCAGATTTCTGCTTATTAGTTGAAGAGCTCCATTTTCCTTTTCCCTTCTGACTAGCCAAGAAAGCTTGATCTCCAACATGCATAATGGACTTGTTCTGCCTAGACCGATCCTCCTGCAACATAACAGAGACTAACTCCTCAAATGACAAGACATTTGGATTGCCTTTCATCTCAACCGAAGACTAGAAGCAAAACTCTAATATGAAATAGGAAGACCATTCAGAATGATCTGCACAAGTGAGCTATCTAGTATAACCTCATCAGTAGAAATCAACTGTTCCTTCAAGTCTTTGATCTTTGTTAGAAAACTGTCCATAGAATCACCTTCATTCATGTGCTCACTCTCCAACTGTTTTCGGAGGTAAGCAACACGAGCCTCATTGCTAGCTTGGTACAATGTGGTAAGTGTATCCCAAGCATCCTTAGCTATTCTGCAAGAGCAAATGTGAGGAATAATGGCACGTTGATAGACAAAGCTATCAATGCATGTGCCTAAGCATCTCTGCCATCCCAATGAATCTGCTTTGCAATAGGTGCAGCAAAAGCTGCAATACGAATAGGAATATGCAGAATATCATTCATCTTCAACACCTTCTACATCAGCTTCAATACCTACAATTGTAACAGTTGCAAGTGTGATAGGACGTTTTTCAACACCTTGCACAATGTTCCGTAGTCCTTTTGCAACCAATACATGTCGCATCATATAGGCCCATAATGGGTAGTTGGTACCATCCAACTTATCCTCAACAACCAACATATGGAATACATCACTACTTTCAACCATGGTTGGTGACTAAAATACCTTGATGTAGAAAATTGACTATATTTCAAAAGGTTGAACAGAACTGCGTACACAAATTCTGCTAGACCTGTAGCAGACTTTGAGACGCTTAAACTGGTGAATAGAGACCGGTATATACCTTTGGCACAAAAAGACAAAATAGCCTACACATGCACTGTGATAGTGCATTCGGAGGCCGAAATGAGCTCAGATCATGATTTTGGCACCACATAGCGAAGCTGTTTTGATATAAAAAACATGCTAAGTATGCTCACCAAATTTTGTGTGAATCTGAGACTGCAACCAGAGAGGTGTAGATGACACCCTATGTGAAGCGGTGACCTGCTCTGATACCAATTATTGGAGTTAGTCGTCTGCGAAAGCACGTGAACAACACAAGGAAGAAGAAGAAGCTTGGAGCACAACACACAATACTGAATGTATTACTAGAGAATATACAAAGAAATATAAGTAGCTCATTAGGAAAATAGGTGTATATACAAGCCGAGGGAAAAAAACCTCCTAAAGAGGGAAAAAAGTGCCTCGACAATCCTAGAATGTTCACACACATCACTACCTAAATATATCAACATCCAATGAGTGTACTCATCATTCTATTTCCAATATTGATATACATGATGCATCTTTTGATGAGGGAATTGATTTTGAATAGGCTAACACTATGCATAAATGGCTCGTGCACACTTTGAGAGATAGCAAGTTAGGTTCATCTTTGCCAATTTGTACATTTTTAGTCTCTCAGAATGCTTCTTTTTCATCAAATTGCTATGCAATGTTTATTTTTAATATTTGTGATGAGAATAAATCTATCTCTTTAATAAAGCACATAACTCAGAAGAATGCATGGCTACCATGCATTCAAAATATGATTCTATTATGTACATGTTCATTATGTGATTTGCCTCGAAAGGTGATTGGCACAAAATGTATCAGAAGGTTATGCTCAACAAAAAGTAATTTATTTTGTGAGAAATTTGACCCCAATTGTTGCATGACAACTGTTCGTTGCATTTGTGCATTTGCAGCTAATAATGGTTGTAATGTGTATCCAGTGGACATTGATACTACATTTCTAAATGGTGATTTGCATGAAGAAGTGTATGTATTTTTGGCCCATGGTTGTGTACAAAAACAACATGAATACGAAGTGTGCAAATTGAAAAAGTCATAGTATGGATTGAAGCAAGCACCATGTTCTTCATATAAAAAGATACATGTCTACTTATTAGCACATGATTTTGAAAATGTTGACTGGATCTTGAAGACACATGTACGCAAAGATAGTACAAGAATGAAATCTCACAAAAGCATAAACAAAATAGAGAGAGACAAGAGAATGAATACAAGATTGGGTACAATCTCGGTCCACATACTCTGATGCACACGTCTATCAAAGTATGTGTATTTATAGGTATTTTGCATTATGTCCTAAGTAGAAGATACATAAGGGTGGCCCTTTGAAAAGGATGCTTTTATAAAAATGTGCTTTATTTACAAATCTTTGCTTTCTAAGCGACCTACTATTTTCAGAACATATATATAAAATACTATCTTCTAAATATCTTCAAAAATATCTGAATAAATCCATGTGCATGCATGCCCTCATGATTCTTCACTTTCTAAATCAAAACACAATTACATTGAAACCCTCAAGACATTAAAATTCATTTAACATTACATTATCCCATAAAGTATAACATGCATCCCAATTGACAAGCAACTAACCTCAATTGATAAGAATAAAATAGACATGGATGGCCAGTCACATGTCCCATCACTAAACAATCGTAAGCATATTTCATGTAAAAACACATGCATGGAAATGGAAAAGTGGAATCTAATGTGACTGTGAATGATATGTAGATAATAAATTATCATAATGTGGAATTAATGATGTCTTATGAATCCATTGAGATTCTTCAATGAGTGATTTTTATATTTAACTAAATATCTATGATATTGGTTACCTTTACATGTAGTAGTAACATCATAATCAAGTATTTTCTCTAGAACTAAAATTTCTGCATTCTCTTCAAGTAAAGGAGGATCATCTAAAATAGGAGTGAGTGGTAAAGTTCCTTTAAAGGATTTCAATAGGCTAATATGAAAAGAGATATGTATATTCCAATGAGAAGGTATGTCTAATCTAAAAGCATTCTCATTTATTTTTTGCGTAATATGGGAAGGACCATAGTAACATGGTGCAAGTTTAACCTTAGGATGTTGTGAAATACTTTTCAAATGTCTTTTAATAATTCATAACCATACCAAGTTGTTTTCATTAAATTGTTTAGCTACTTGTTTCTTATTAACATTACACATGTAACATTCTTGACTCTTCTTAATGTGCTCATGAACCTCATCAAGTGTAGAAATATGATCTTGTGCAAAAGAATCAGCCATAGGTATATCAGTTTGGGTGATATACATGGGAGTGGGAAGCTTTTTACCATAAACAATTTCATAAGGTGCATGTTGAGTAGTGGTATGTGTTGTGTTATTATATGAAAATTGTACTAAAGGAATTTTCTCATTCCAATTACTTGGATTATCTAAAGAATAACAACGTAAAAAATCTAAAATAGTATTATTCATAGCTTCACTTTGCTCGTTACTTTTAGGATGAAATGTAGAGCTAAAGTCTATTTTGGCCCCTAAATTTTGAAATAATGCAACCCAAAAGTGATACATAAACATGTAATTAATAACTTACCAAAACTCCATGATGTGAAAAAATACATTTAATTAATAGCTTAACAAGATCCTTTGTAGTATGGATAGGTTCCATGGTCTTATATAGAACCTAAACCTATTACTAAGCATGTGAAGAAACATTTTAGCAATATTGGAATCAAAATAGAAGAGGAAAGGTTTTGTCTTAGAAATATATTAAATAAAATAAAAAAATGAAAGAGAGTGTTAGATAAATAAATAAATAAATAGATAGATAAATAAGGAGAAGAGAGTGTTAAATTTATGTTAAATATTAGTTAAAAGGAATGGGGTATGAATATGTGAAAATAGTCTAGTGGATAAAGCATATCTCTTGTAAGTGAGAGGTGGTGGGTTCAAATCCACTGCATGCTAAGTTCTTTTTGCCACTCATTAGTTAGACAGGGTTCATGCATAGCCAATGACTACCAACTAAACCAAAGGGAACCATGGGTGCCAGAGAAGCCAAAGATGCCAAAGTTATGCCATACTTCTATGCCTTAGTTGACATCTTGGAGTAAGGCACATGAGTAGTGGCATGGATAACCAAGGTAACCGCATGGATAACCGAATTGATAACCAAATTTGATAAACAAATTCAATAAATGAATTTGATAAATGAACCAAACTAGAACAGGAATAGTGCACAATGTGATAGTGAGCACAATGAGTACAATGTGATAGTGTGCACAATGAGTACAGTGAGCACATTGTGATAGTGTGAAGAGTGAGCACAGTGTGACAATATGACAATGTAGATAGTGTGACAGGAGCATAGTGCATAATGCACAAGGCACAATAATAGATTCAAAAAGATTTTGAAAAAGACACCGGCAAGCAAAAAAAAACATGAAGTGACAAACACAATCCTACTGTACACCATGAATCACGAATGAACATTGAGAAGTACACCTCCTTAAACACGCAAGGGCTCTAATGCCACTATTGCCTAGACCTTGAAGACACACATACGTAGAGATAGTACATTAATGAAATCTCACAAAAGCAATCACAGAGTAGAGAGAGACAAGAGACTAAACACAAGATTGGGTACAATCTTCCCCCACATACTCTAATGGACAAGTCTATCACGATAAATGTATTTCTAGGTATTTTTTATTATGTCTTGAATAGATGATACATAAGGGCGGAGCCTTGAAAATCGTGCATTTACAAAAATCTGATTTATTTAAAAATTCTCGCTTTTCTAAACAACCTACTATTTTTACAAAAAATATATAGAATACTAGCTTCTAAATATCTTCAAACATGTTGGTGCAGGGAAATCAACAAGTGATGTTTTTGATGAAGAATTGAAGTCAAGGACTGAAGAAAAGATCAAGTTATGAAGTATGAAGGAAGTGTATATCCAAAAGATGAAGATGTGTACACATATGTACATTATTTTAGAGTCAGTTCATCTTATACTTTTGTATGGTCATGAGCTTGTAAATATTTGCCTATATATACAAAGAAAATGTCGGGGAAAATATGGGAGAATATGTAAGAACACGATTTGAGGAGAATTAGATGTATTAGACACTTGAGAAGTGTGAAGATTTGCTCTCTCTCATCCAGATGTAAAGTTTTCTAGTAATGAAGAGAAATTGTGCCCAATGTTTCTGTGTATTCTCCTTCTATGCTTGATCATTTCAAGAATCCTTTTGTAAATGCCTAAGTCCATAGTTAATGAGTCTATGGTTAAAGTTTGAGAGCCTAATTGTAAACAGGCTGTGAGAATTATGAGTAGCAACATTCATATGTGAAGAAGTGTTCACTGTTTCTTGAAATATGCACAAAATTCGATGCTAATGTTTTGGTCAGTTCTCCTTCCACACTTTAAAGTTTTGAGCAAGCAAGCACTCAATCTTTAATTTGGAAGGTAAGCTACGTGTGGCTAAAAGCATTTGCATAAATGGGTTCTAGATTGAGAGAACCCAGTGTTAGAAGTTATAGGTGTCTGAATCGACTTCTCAGAAGAATAGTTTTAGACATAGGTGAGTTGTTAAGTTCATTTCTCAAGATCTACTAAATCTTTTGAAGTGATTTAACTTGGAGGAGGTGTGAAAACTATAGGCAACACCTTCTGCAAAGTTTTATAAAAAATTTTACACATTGATAAGTCAATGAGAGAGATATGTGCAGCAGACTTTCTGTCGAATCATCTTCTTCACAGTTTGTCCAAAATCTTTATAATTGATCATTAATCCTCCAAATTGGGAAAGGTCTTGAGTTACTCTTGATATAGAGGTGCTCTAATTTCAAGAGTAGCTTGTTCTTTTGGAGATTAACACTCTCCATGAGTGGTATCAGAGCAGGAAGTATCAAAATTGAAGAAAGGAGGACCCCGACTGCTGTAGCTGTAAAGAAATCAATACTTGAATGTTCAAAAGGTGAAAGCTTAAGAGCAAAGCTTGAGAAGGAGGCCATACGACATCAAGGAAGACAAAAGGAGTATCATTCAAAGTAAAGGTACATCTATTAATCATAAACTTTGAAGAATTCAATACACAGGTGAAGTAAGAATGGGAGATTCTCTTCAGATAGAGAAGCTGGATAGAGAGAACTAACCAGCATGGTCAATGAGGATGGAAGCTCATCTTATGAGCAAAGACTTGATAGGTTATATTACAGGTGAAGAAGAAAAGCCTCGGTTCAGAGATCCTAGTGTTCCAACTAGGGAGGAATTATCAGATTTGAAGACTTGGATGAAGAAAGATGCTCAAGCCAGGAGCATTATTTACATGGTAGTTAACGATTACTTGCTACCTCACATTAGAGGTCTTGAAAGTGCAAGTGATATATGGAATGCTTTGCAGGAGCATTTCCAAAACATCACAAACTCTAGGAAGGCATCCTTGTGGGCAGAATTTACCACATTCAAGAAGAAGGTCTCTCAATCCATCTCAGATTATGTAACAAGAATGAAGGACATTGCATATGCATTAGGAGCAGTTGATGAAGATATTGAGGAGGATAAATTGGTAAGGAAAATCCTCACAGGTTTGAGAGGTGATTGTTGGAACAAACCAATCACAAATTGGTGATTACAAAGAGTTGAAGCAAGTTTATAATCAGACTGAAGTGGAAAAAGACACTTGAGAAAGTGAAGAGATCTCAGAAGTGAAGTTTGTATACATATGTACATTAGAGGTGGAAATTCTTGTAATCTGAGTATAGATATTCCTTAGGATGATAAGGAGTGATGTGATAGATGCGGGATAAGTCTAAAACCATATGTATATAAGTCAATGATGTAAAGAAATAAGTAAGAGAGTCATTAGAGAACAAGTGTCATAGAGATAGATGTGAAGAGAGTCATCTTTAGAAAATAGCGATGGGTATTTCATAGATTTCTCTCAGTCTGATCATGTGGATCAAAAATCCTTTTGTACACATCTAATCTGGAAGCTAATGAAGCTATGTTCAGAATTTTATGATCCAATTCCTTTTCTACTGTGAGTATGATCGATAGGAACATGTGTATGTAGAATTTGCAGATAGACTTCTCAGAGTTGCACACTTTTTCGTGTCAATGTTTTGCTTAGATCTCACTGCATAGTGTAAAGTTTTTAATGGGTGAGCATTCAAAATCTAAGTTAGAAGGTAAGGAAGCTATGGCTAAAAGCATTTAGCAAAATGGGATCTATGCTGTGAGAAATCAACTTAAGAAGTTGACCATGTCAAAGTCTCCATTTCTAGAAGATAGTTTTTGACATGCCTTTGATCTTAAGGATCAAATTAAAGTTTTAAGGATTATTTTGAAGAACTAATGGTTGATATGATTGCACAAAGGTATTGTGGAGATTTGTGCATCATTGGTTTGAAGAAATCTGAAGATATGTGCGGTATTGAAGTCAATTTCTGAAATAGACTTTCTGAAGAAGGAATTTCTTCATTCAGAGAAGTGCTAGTGAAAGTTTTGATAAATGAAGACAATATTTGTGTAAAGTTTGATCCATAACTGATATAGAAGTGTTCTTAGATCAGTATAGATCAAACCTTTGGAGATTAAGAAGTCTCCAATAGTGGTATCAGAGCTTAAGGTGCAATACAAGTGAAGTAAAGAGTATTGGAAGTTTTGACTGTTGCAGACATTGAAGTTTTTTCAAATTAAAGGAGCACAGGATCAAAGTTTGAAAGAAAACCTGAAGGAGAATCAAGTACGAGTTCAAAGGATCAAGAAGGATTAAAGCTTCATATCCAAGGTACATTCTATTATCATAAATCATAGTTATTGCAGACATAGAAGATCAAAGATGGGAGAAAGCTTGTAGATTGATAAGCTAGATAGGGAGAACTATCCAGCTTGGTCCATGAGGATGGAGGCACACCTCATGAGCAAAGATTTAATGGCATTCATTACAGGAGAAGAAGAAAAGCCTGAGTTTTCAGATCCTAGTATTCCAACTAGAGAAGAGCTTGTAGATTTGAAGACCTGGATGAGAAAGGATGCTCAAGCTAGGAGTATCATTTACATGGTTGTAAATGATTATCTTCTACCTCACATCAGAGGTTTAGAAAGTGCAACAGATGTGTGGAATGCCTTGGAAGAGCATTTCCAAAACACAACCAAGTCAAGGAAGTCCTCATTATGGGAAGAATTCACAACTTTCAAGAAGAAGAGTTCACAATCAATTTTTTATTATGTGGCAATGATGAAGGATATTGCAGATAGCTTGGGTGTAGTAGATGAAGACATTGAAGAGGATAAGTTGGTAAGGCGAATACTTATAGATCTGAGAGGAGATGAGAAGTGGAAGCCTTTCATATTGTCCATAGAATTGTCACTTGATCACTTTACTCCTGATCTTAATCAATTGCTAGGACACATGCTAACTTTTGAGCAGGACATTAAGGGAGACAATGATAGGAGTGCAAGCCAAGCTATGTACTCCAAGGACAAGAAAAAGAATGGCAAAGGGAAGCAATTAACTGATGATGAAGGGACATCAAGTCAAGCTAACTTTACAAAAGGAAAGATGAATTTCAGACGTAAAGGAACAGGAGGTAAGAACAAAGATAATACTAAAGCTTGTTGGATTTGTGGCAGAACCAATCATTTGGAAAATTATTGTTGGTATAACAATCAAAATGGAGGAAATAATAATCAGAGTTTTAATCAAAGAGGTAGAGGAGGTAGAAACCAAAGAGCCAACTTCAGAGGAAGAGGTGGTAGGACATCATATGCTAGAGGAGGTGGAAGAAGTTTTCAATCTCAATCCTACAACAACAATTATTATAATTATGCATCAGATCAAAAGGATGACATGACTCTCATCTTGAATGCAACTCATGAAGCAGTAGGAGAAGACCAAAGGGTGTTTTATATTGACTCAGGATGTAGTAATCATCTGAGTGGCAATATATCACTGATGACTGATATGGAAGCAAAGGTGAATGGACATACAGTTCAAACACGTGACAATACTAAGCATAAGGTGGAAAGAATTGGATCAGTGAAGACAAAGAATGGAAGTACACTCTTGAGCAAGGTACTTTATGTTCCTACTATTCCTAAAAATTTGATAAGTGTGGGGCAAATTGTGGAGAAGGGATATGAAGTCAGATTTACAAATGATGGTGTTTATGTGCAAGATCCAAATCAGGGATATAGAAACATTATTGCAAGTAAAAAGGAAGGAAGGTTGTTTACTCTCAAAGTCCAAGGTAATGTGGGACATGCCTTATTTACTTATGGAAGTCAAAAGATGTCTGAGTTAGACCTATGGCATAAAAGGTTAGGTCATTTCAATGAGAGATCCATAAAGGAAATGTCAAGGAATGATGTGGTGTTTGGTTTGCCAAAAGTTGAAGGGCAACACATGATGTACAAGTGTGAAGCTTGTCAATTAGGTAAAGCACACAAAAGTTCTTACAACAAATCAGGATACAAGTAATTCAAACATGCTTGAGTTAGTTCATACAGATGTGTGGGTTCCTTCAAAGGACTATAGCATAAATGGATCCAGATATTATGTGTTGTTTGTTGATGATGCAACCAGATGGATTACTTTATATGTAATCAAGGACAAATCAAAAGTGTTCAAGACATTCAAGCATTATCATGCTTATGCAGAAAGGATTTCAGGACAAAAGCTCAAGAGGTTGAGATCAGATGGAGGGGGAGAGTATTTTTCTAAAGAGTTTGATCATTATTTGTGGAATGCAGGTATAAAAAGAGAAGTAACTTGCAGGTACTCCCCTCAACAAAATGGAGTTGCAAAAAGAAAAAATATAACTCTTGTAGAGTTTTCAAGAGCAATGATGAAGGAAAAGAATTGTCCAAATTACTTATGGGAAGAAGCTATCAACACTGCAACATACCTTGTGAATAGATTACCTTGTAAAGCTTTGGATGGAAGAACTCCTTATGAAGCATGGTGGGGTAAGAAACCTACTCTTGATCATTGTAAGGTATTTGGATGTTTAGCATATGCTTATGTTCCTTCACAATTGAGACATAAGCTAGAACCCAAAGCAGAGAAGTATGTGTTTATTGGGTATGATGATAGACAGATGGGTTACAGATTGTGGAGTCCATCCACAAAGCAATTTCTTGTTACCAAAGATGTTACATTTGATGAGCAAAGCACATGGTATACAGGGTCAACAAATGATTATGCAGGTGTTGAAGAAATACAAAGGAAAGGGAAGGCAAAAGTAAATATGTATGAAGAAGATATTGATGATGTTGACTATAAAAGTAAATTGCAGGATAATGTTGAAGATGGGCCAAGATTTGATCCAGAATCAAATGTGGCTGAGACTTCAAGAAGTGCAGAGGTCAGAAGATCCTCAGGTATAGCTATGATACATCTTTTCTAACAACAAAAGATTATGCTTACATTGTGAAGAGAGAAGAGGATCCAATCACATATGAAGAAGCTAAAGGAAAACAGAATTGGGAGAAGGCAATGCAAGAAGAGTATGATGCTCTACTTGAAAATGAAACATGGGAATTGGTGCCAAGACCAAAGAATCAGAAAGTCATTGGATGTAAGTGGGTGTATAAAACAAAAAGATTTGCAGATGGTAAGGTGTCTAGATACAAGGCTAGACTTGTGGTCAAAGGTTATGCCCAAACTTATGGGGTAGATTATGATGAAACCTTTAGTCTTGTTGCGAAGTTGTCTACAATTAGATCATTGATTGCTATTGCTGCTTGTAAAGGATGTGAAGAATGCGTTTCTGAATGGATACATTGCAGTTGAAGTGTACATGGAGCAACCAGAAGGCTTCATGGATTCAATTGGATCAGATTATGTGTGTAAGCTCAAGAGAGCTTTGTATGGGTTGAAGCAGGCTCCAAGAGCATGGAATTATAGGCTTGTTAAGTTCTTGAATGAATGTGGATTTCAAGCGTCAAAAGCAGATAGTAGCTTGCTAGTGAAGGCAAGTGAAAATGGATACATATACATGTGTACTTATGTTGATGATATTATTGTCACAAGTACAGATGCTCAAGGAATCAATGAGCTTAAGAAACAAATAGAGAAGGAGTTTAAGATAAGTGATTTGGGAAACTTATCTTATTTCTTAGGAATGCAGATTGTATATACTCAACATGGAGTATATGTTACACAAGAGAGGTACTTGAAGAATCTTCTGGTCAAATTCAACATGGAGGATTGCAAGCCTTCAAGTACACCATTGGAGGTAAATCATAAATTGAGCAGGTATGGAGGTGAAGAGTTTAATGACATGAAGAAATATCAGAGTTTGGTAGGTAGTTTAATCTATGCTACCTTGACAAGGCCAGATCTATCATGTGCAGTAGGTGGGTTATCACAATTCATGCATTGTCCAAAGAAGACTCATTGGATTGCAGCTCAAAGGGTACTCAGATATATCAAAGGAACCCTAAGTGAAGGTCTATATTATGGATTTACTTCTGATACAAGAATCAAAGTGTTTAGTGATGCAGATTGGGCAGATAATTCAGATGATAGAAGGTCTACTCATGGGTATCTCTGTTATATTGGAGATAAACTAGTTTCTTGGTGCTCAAAGAAGCAACATACAACTTCTTTGTCATCTAGAGAAGCTGAGTATAAAGGAATGGTAGAGGTTGCAAAAGAAGTAATATGTTTAAAAACCTTGTTGAAGAGTTTTGCAACTGATCAGAGTACTCCAATTATATTTAGAGACAATATGAGTTCATTGTATTTGGCAGCTAACCCTATTTTTCATGCAAGGACTAAGCATATAGAGATTCAGTATCATTTCGTGAGAGAAAAGGTACTTGATAAAGAGATTGAAGTGATGTATACTCCAACAAAAGAACAAGTTGCAGATATGTTAACAAAAAGCTTGGATGGACCTAAGCTACAAAGATTCAAGGAGATGGCAAGAGTGAAGAAGAATGGAATGATCACAATTAGTGATTGAGGGGGAGCTGTTGGAACAAACCAATCACAAATTGGTGATTACAAAGAGATTGAAGCAAGTTTATAATCAGATTGAAGTGGAAAAAGACACTTGAGAAAGTGAAGAGATCTCAGAAGTGAAGTTTGTATACATATGTACAATACAGGTGGAAATTCTTGTAATCTGAGTATAGATATTCCTTAGGATGATAAGGACTAATGTAATAGACGCAGGATAAGTCTAAAACCATATGTATATAAGTCAATGATGTAAAGAAATAAGTAAGAGAGTCATTAGAGAACAAGTGTCATAGAGATAGATGTGAAGAGAGTCATCTTCAGAAAATAGCGACAGGTATTTCATAGATTTCTCTCAGTCTGATCATGTGGATCAGAAATCCTTTTGTACACATCTAATCTAGAAGCTAATGAAGCTATGTTCAGAATTTTATGATCCAATTCCTTTTCTACTGTGAGAATGATCAATAGGACCATTTGTATGTAGAATCTGCAGATAGGCTTCTCAGAGTCGTGCACTTTTCCATGTCAATGTTTTGCTTAGGTCTCAGTGCATAGTGTAAAGTTTTTAATGAGTGAGCATTCAAAATCTAAGTTAGAAGGTAAGGAAGCTATGGCTAAAAGTATTTAGCAAAATGGGATCTGTGCTGTGAGAAATCAACTTAAGAAGTTGACCATGTCAAAGTCGCCATTTCTGGAAGATAGTTTTTGACATACCTTTGATCTTAAGGATCAAAATAAAGTTTTAAGGATTATTTTGAAGAACTAATGGTTGATATGATTGCGCAAAGGTAGTGTGGAGATTTTTGCATCATTGGTTTGAAGAAATCTGAAGATATGTGCAGGTATTGAGGTCAATTTCTGAAGTAGACCTTCTGAAGAAGGAATTTCTTCATTCAGGGAAGTGCTAGTGAAAGTTTTGATAAATGAAGACAATATTTGTGTAGAGTTTGATCCATAACTGATATAGAAGTGTTCTTAGATCAGTGTAGATCAAACCTTTGGAGATTAAGAAGTCTCCAACAATGATGACAAATGGAAGCCATTCATTTTGTCTACTGAATTATCACTTGATCATTTCACTTCTGATTTAAATCAGTTGCTAGGACACATGCTAACCTTTGAGCAGGATGTCAAAGGTGAAAGTGATAAAAGTACAGGTCATGCAATGTATTCAAAGGATAAGAAGAAGAATAGCAAAGGGAAGCAACAATCAAATGAAGATGAAGGTACAACTAGCCAAGCTAACTTCCTAAGAGGAAGAGGAGGTGGCAAAGGTAGAGGAAGAGGCAGGAGTAATAAAGATGGAGTCAAAGCTTACTGGATTTGTGGTAAGACAAATCACTTAGCTAATGATTGTTGGCATAATACTCAGAATAATGGTGGATATAATCAGAATTTTAATTCAAGAGGACGAGGTGGCAGAAATCAAAGAGGTAATTTCAGAGGTAGAGGTAGTAGAGGTTACTTTGGAAGAAATGCAGGTAGAGGATTCCAAAGTCAACAATACAACAATACCTACTACAATTATGCTTCAGATTAGAAGGAGGATTCAACATTGATAATGAATGCAACTTGTGAAAGGCAAAGGGATGACCAAAGAGTGTTCTACATTGACTCAGGGTGTAGCAATCACCTGAGTTGTAACATAGCTTTGATGACTGATTTGGAGAATAAGGTAACTAATCATGTAGTTCAAACAAGTGACAATACAAAGCACAATGTGAAGTCAATTGGATCAGTGAAGGCCAAGGATGGTAGTACTCTCTTGAGTAAGGTTTTGTATGTTCCTACAATTCCTAACAATCTGATAAGTGTAGGACAAATTGTTGAAAAAGGTTTTGAAGTTAGGTTCACTAATGAAGGAGTGTTTGTGGAAGACCCTAGCAATGGGTATAAAAAAATTGTTTCAGGAAAGAAAGAAGGAAGATTGTTCACATTGAAGATCCAAGGCAATGTAGGTCATGCCTTGTTCACTTATGGAGGACATAAGATTTCTGAGTTAGATCTTTGGCACAAGAGGCTTGGACATTTTAATGAAAGAGGTATCAAAGATATGGTTAACAATGGTTCAGTGCTTGGGTTGCCTAATGTTGTAGGTCAACATATGACATATAGATGTGAAGCATGTCAATTAGGTAAGGCTCATAAGTGATCTTATTCCAAGCATGGTTTTATGTATTCAGAGAAGCTTGAGTTGGTACACAGAGATGTGTGGGGACCATCAAAGATTTTCAGTATCAATGGTTCAAGGTACTATGTGATTTATGTTGACGATGCTACCAGATGGATCACTATCTATGTGATCAAATATAAATCAGAGGTATTCAATACATTCAAACATTATCATGTGTATGCAGAGAGAATTACAGGTCATAAGTTGAAGAAACTAAGGTCAGATGGAGGGGGAGAGTATTTCTCTAATGTGTTCAGTGATTACTTGTGGAATGCAGGTATAAAAAGGGAAATTACTTGCAGCTACTCTCCTCAACAAAATGGTGTAGCAGAAAGAAGGAATAGAACTCTTGTCGAGTTTGCAAGATCCATGATGAAGGAGAAAAATTGCCCAAATTATTTGTGGGTTGAGGCTGTGAATAGAGATACTTATTTAGTCAATAGATTACCATGTAAAGCTTTGCAGGGTATGACACCATATGAGGCATGGTGGGGTAAAAGACCTACTTTAGATCATTGCAAAGTATTTGGATGTTTGGCATATGCATATGTGCCATCACAATTGAGGCATAAATTGGAGCCTAAAGCTGAAAAATATGTGTTCATTGGATATGATGATAAGCAGATGGGATATAGGTTTTGGAGTCCATCCACAAAGCAATTCATTGTGTCTAAAGATGTTACATTTGATGAGCAAGGTACTTGGTATGCAGGTACAATCAATATTTATGCAGGTGATGAAGAAGTTGTGACTCAAAAGAAAGGTAAATCAAAGGTTCATATATTTGATGAAGAGGACAACAATGAAGTACAGGTTGAATTTGAAGAAGTGCCAAGGCTTGATCCAGAGTGTGATGAACTAGAAACCTCAAGAAGTGGAGAACTCAGAAGGTCATCAAGACACAAATGGCAACCTACAAGGTATAGCAATGACACTTCTTTTTTGGCTACCAAAGATTATGCTTATATGATAAAGGAAGATGAAGACCCTTCTACATATGAAGAGGCAAAAGGTAAGGAAAATTGGGAGAAAGCTATGCAGGAAGAGTATGATGCATTGATGGAGAATGAGACTTGGGATTTGGTTCCTAAACCAAATAGTCAGAAGATCATTGGATGCAAATGGGTGTACAAGACAAAGAGGTTTGCAGATGGAAGTGTGTCTAGGTATAAAGCTAGACTTGTTGTGAAGGGTTTTGCTCAGACATATGGTATAGATTATGATGAGACCTATAGTCCTATGGCAAAGATGACAACCATCAGGACACTCATAGCTATTGCTGCATGTAAAGGTTGGAAGTTATGTCAACTAGATGTGAAGAATGCTTTTCTAAATGGTTATATTTCAGATGATGTTTTCATGGAGCAACCACAAGGATTCAGAGATGGAAGGTATCCAGATCATCTATGAAAGCTCAAGAGAGCTTTGTATGGTTTGAAGTAGGACCCAAGGGCATGGAATCATAGAATTGTGAAGTTCTTGAAAGAACTTGGTTTCCAAGTATCTAAAGCAGATAGTAGCTCGCTTGTCAAAGCAAACGAAGATGGATTTATTTACATGTGCATATGTTGGAAGTAGCCAGAGGCATAGAAGACGCGGCAGCATGTAACGATGGAGCAGGGAGTCAGTCGAATCTTTTTTCAAAGAATCATGTTTTAAAGATACTTTTCAAAAACCTCTAACAGTGATTTTTATCACTATTGTAACATATGTAACATAGAAAACCCCATTTTGTAATCCATTGCTCCATTTTGTGCAAACCGAGGAGTCCTCGAGCTTGAGGAGCTTAGGTAGAATGCGCATACCAATTTTTGTTATTTTTAGACACCGTTTACCCTTTCAAATAGCATCTAGGACCTAATTTTTATCTATGCCGGTCACTAGATGTGAAACCGGTCAAAACTAGTATAGAAACTATAAAAAGAGCTAGAGAGCTCATTTTTGAGGTTAGCTTGTTGGAGTAGAGAAGAGCTTAGAGCTATTTTGAGCTTGTAAGAGTGTTCTTGAGTAATAGAGTTAATTTCGCACCTTCCATTGTGTCTTGCTTGTCTCTTCGTAGTGTGTGTGTATGTGTGTGTGCATTTCTATGCTTCTCACCTTCACTCTCACTTCATCTCACATTCACGATCTTCATATCACTCCTATCTCTTCCGCGGATTGACAATTAAGGAGGTGAAGCTTCTTAACGTGGTACTTACCATTGTGCTAGGGCAACACCAAATTTGGCACCGTTGCCGGGGATCGAGTCTAGGAAGAATGTGTGATGGTAAGAGTATAGCAAGAAGTAGCATTGGAAGGTAAAAATTTCAGTTTTTGTTGTTGTTTTTACTTAGTTTTTAGTGTTTTTCACCTCCACCACACTCCATCTTCATCACCGCATCATCATCTTCATCTCCAAAAAAATCAGAAAATTCACTATATCCACCCATTCTCCTCATTTCCCCTTATTTGTGCATGCGAGAGAGTGAGAGAGAGCTTTTGTGCTTACATGTGCTTTTGTCTTCTTGAGTTTTCTTGCAGGTACAGTACTCCAGAGCATCAGGAAAGCTTGGAAAAGGTAAAATTTTTAGTTTCTGTCAGAGATTTCTGTCTGTGTCAGACCATCGCGATGGTCTGCCAAGTGCGGAATTTTTGGTAAGCGACCACACCACGGTATAGGCGACACAAGCGCACACATGAATCCACAGACGCATCTGCAAAAATCACATTTTGGTGGACCATCGCGACGGTCTCAGACCATCGCGATTGTGTCACACCATCGCGATAGGCTCACGCCATCGCGACGGCTCGGCCGGACCATCGCGACAGTCTCACGCCATTGTGACGGTTCATTTGGACCATCGCGACGGTTCGCGGACCATCGCGACTGTTCGGTTGACCCCACACCATCGCGATTGGCTCACGCCATCGCACCGACGCTACCACGTGGCAAGCTAGACCATCACGACGGTTCGCACCTCACGCCATCGCGACGACACCCTTACACCATCGCGACGACACCCTTACACCATCGCGACAACTCGAATTTTGGACCATCGCGATTGGCTCACGCCATCGCGCCCGGACCATTGCGATTGGCTCACGCCATTGCATCTGTGACCATCACGACGGTTCACTTTTGGACCATCGCGATTGTTCACGTTGACCATTGACTGACGCCATCGCGATTGTCCACCTGATCGAGCCATTGCGATTGCTCATATTTGGACCATCGCGACCGTGCACTTCAGACCATCGCGATTGTTCACCTTCACGCCATCGCGATGGTCCCAGACCATCGCGATTGTCTCACGCCATCGCGATTGTGCACCCCCATCGCAAAGTTTAGGGTTTCAATTTTTGACCAATTTTGGGGCTATTTTTGGGAAATTTTTGGGTGATTAGACCCTTAGCTCATATTTGGAGAAAAACCTGTTTGTCAGTTTTTACCCCCCAGGGCCTGAACGCTCATATCTTCCTCATCCGAAGTCTATTTTTTCAGCTTAATAGCTCGTTAGAAAGCTCTCTATGAGTACTACATGACCTCAACTGTTTTTTCTTAAAGGATACGTCTATTTTTAGATAAGCTATTTTGAGGTTTACCATCTGTGGGACTAGGAAAGAAAGGGGATCTTGGGAAGAAAATTTTTGCCAAAAGTTAAGGGACTTTCAAAATGTAAAATCTCAAGTGCTTTATCATCCAATTGTGAATTGGTCTAATATTGTATTTTTCAAGGTCTAGCAAGGGCAATCAAAGGCAACCAAGGCAAGGCTGTGAAGGGCATAAAGCTTGGGAAGTGTGGCTTCTTGGGCATCAGAGCAACCAGAAAAGCTGACTCGAGGTTGGAAGATTACTCAACCCCCTCAGTCAATTCTTAGCCTAGGATAAACGGTAGTATTGTGGATTAAAGACGATAAGAACGCCTCAAGTTCAAGAGAATTAAATTTATCAAGTTCAAGACTAAAGTAAAGGTGTGTGACACGAAAACCTAAAGGAAAGAACATAAGTCTGACGGAACGGGAACTCAAAGTACCACGGAAAGTCAAATTCCTGACGCATACATTAAGAAAAGAATCTAGAGAAATTTAAAAAGAATCAAGAAAGTAATAACAAAGAATCATTGACGATCTGAGCGTGTACTAAGTGTGCAAGGAAGAAAATTAATGAACCTCAGATCGGGCAAACATATAGGCAAGTTAGACCGACGAAGCCTTAGATCATCAGAGGCAAGTGTAAGAACTACTGCAGGATCATGGGCTCAACAATTGAACACTAGTTATCCCTACGAGAGCTCAGATACTAGCGATTCAGAAATGGAATTTAGCACAGAAAGACGAGAAGTAGGGTCAAATGTAGCGTATTTAGAGAGACCTGAAGGACCCTATAGGACTCAACTAGAATTTCTCCAAACCAACCGATTAGGTGGTCGCATCTATGAGGATGGTTTGCGAAGGCAAGTGGTGCAAATGCACAACCCCGATCAACCCATTGGATTGGAACGTCCAATGGTGAAATTCGAGAGAGACGCGTACATAGACAAGGAAGGAACAATGTACATCTTAAGTACGCAGCCAAACAATACCAACGAGTTTGGCGTGATTCAGCCAGAGACGAAAACTAAATCTCAAGGAAAAGAACCATTAGAAGAGCCTAGAACACCTAGAGGGAAATCTGTACTGACACGAGTACTAATCCCAGAATGGATCCCTCAGGACAACAGAAGCATAGAGTTGTTTGTAAATAAAGAAACTGATGAAGCCTTTTGGAGATACAAGACAGAACTACTTAGTGAGGTAGGTATCATCACGATATACGAGTTCAAGGACCCGGATACACCTCGAAAGGTTGTATACCTGGATGAGACTTCAGAAAGATTTTTTGTGGTGCCTGACCACGCTAAAAACACATACACATGGAGAGGTGAATTGGTATTCCCTCCATCTAGAACGAACATGAACACAAGTCAACAAGGGGCAGGAACATCATCAGCCCATGGAAATCAAAGAGAGAAAAATAAAGAAAGACCTGAAGTAAGCTTCACTCATCCCATAGGGAGAGATAGAACAACCACGGACACTAATAGAGTGGATAGACAAAGAGATCATGGAATACCAGGTGGTAGAGATGATTTTCCTCTACCTAGACCACGTGAACACGCAAGAATATTGAGACCCACTCAGTTAGTGAAATCCATGAAAAATTACTTTGATGGGACAAGAGATCCCTATGACCATGTCACAAAATTCAAGCAAGTGCTAAGAGCAGAACAAGTCGAAGACATGTTCACGCAATACAACGCATTTGGACTAACGTTAAAGAATACAGCTTTAACTTGGTTCCAACCATTGCAACAAAGGCAATTTAGAGACATCCATCACTTTTTAGAGTCATTCATCACTGAATTCTCCAAAAGTGGGATTAGACATGACAAGTCTTCGTTGATTCATAGCTTCAAACAGACCCCTCAAGAAGCAGTTAGACTCGCAGGACGTAGGTTTAGACAATATGTTGAACGATGTCCAATGCAAGAGCTACCCTCACAAGCTAAACAAGTGTCATTGTTTCTAGATGGCTTGTTGAGCTCTAAACTACGCTCCTATGTGTACTTAAAAGAACCCAGAACGCTAGAGCAATGCGTAAGAATATGTATAGACATTGAGGACAACTTAGGAGACGAGTTGGAACTCTCAAAGGTCTACAAGGACTCAGACTGTTCATCTCTAGCATCCACAAAATTGTCTAACTCGATAGAGGACCTAGCAGAAAAAGTGGCCCAGAAACTAGGAGTTTCTAGTAAACCTAGGGTACTAACAAACAAGCATTGTTACACTTGTGGTGGAAATCATGTGGCGAATGTGTGCCCCAATGCACCACAACCACAAGCCAACCCTAGTGGCCAATACTGTACAGTTGAGAGAAGATACACGAATCATACGGCTCAGGACTGCCCATACAACAAACAAACCGTGAGACAGAACTACCCGCAAGCATACCCGTAGCTAGGTAGGTATCAAGGCCAATACAATGCTCAGCCTTATTACTATAGGCCTCCTCAGAACTACCCATACCAGGCTCAACAAAGACCTCAACCTGTCTTAGCTCAGCAGCCACCCCCACCCGCAAACGTTATCTCAGTCAAATACGCTGCTGCAGAAGAGAACCTAAGTAGAGCCTTAGTGCCTTCTTCACCTTTGATCATAGAGAGTGACCCGAACTCAAACAGTTTTGACTCTACGCATGTAGATAGTCCACCCGCATATTACATGGAGTCACCAAAACACGTGGAGACTGTTAGCCGTTAGAGGCTACAGACTCTGATTTCAGACTTCGAATACTTTAGAATGTTGGGCATACCCGACTCTCTATTCTTCCGTGTACAGGTTAACTGGTTGATCTGATCACTACTACCGTGATAATTAAAAGTACCTTAACTCTTAGCCACGTGGGTTCTTGGGAGTGGTAGGGGTCTGTAGACAGAGGCCCTGTACTATTTTCCCAGCTTCGTACGCAAGCATAAATGCTCTCTCTCTCTCTCTCTCTTTCTTAGCTTAGTACTCAATTCTGAACAACTGATAAGTGTTCAGTGTACTAGACTTAGAACTTCCGAACTGATCCTGCTATAGCGATTTGAGACGTAGTCCGATTACTTGTATCCAATAGAATAATATACTTCAGTAAACGTAGATCACCTAATACTCACTTCTTCAGAACAGCCAGGTATACCAAACAGACATCTATACTTTGAAATTATGCAAACTTACCGTATACTAAACTCGAACAACAAATCTCCTAATAACAATCGACTTGTTGCAGACTTATCAGTGTCCTACTCACCTTCAGACCATTACAGATACTAGTCTTCCTGTGATCGGAATCAACACTGAACGTAGACTACTGCATCGAATTCGGTCACTTACAGAAAAACCTGAACAGGCAAACAGTTCGGGATTACTTTTCACATTCCCTTGTTCCGCGGAAGAGCTGACAAACAACACATTGCAACTTGATACACTCAGAGACACACTCAACCATTACCGAAGAGATTCGTAACGCAATACAACCGATTCGTAACTCTGCACTAAGGTGCGAATAAACGACTAGACGGAGCACAGAACAGAACAGAACAGAGTAGAGTTCAATCTCTCAACAACCTACACACTTCAAACAGTACGCTTATAATTCCCCAAACGGGCTCTCGGCCACTCTTTTCTCATTGCCTTATATAGAAGATTTTTTTACAAGGGTGCGTGAATCTTTAGTTACCTGCGCATTTCCCGAAAGGTTCTTTTACATTTAAGACGCCTGTCCTAGTACATTTGTCCTTATTCGGCGGCCGTCTAACACTGACACGCACGGTGGACTCGAACCCGCAAGTTACTCGATCCTGTTGATTTCGCAACTGGTTATCTAGTCGCTCGATTTGTTGGTTCTGAAATTCGATCGTTTTGTAGTATGCGTCGCGTTCGCTGCGAGCACTTGCTAAATCTTTTTGGTATTTGGCTTCCCTGAGTAATTGGCATTTCAGCATACTGTTCACCTCATCCATGCATTCTTGGGCTCTTCGTAGCTTGTCTTCGAGTTGTTTTGCTTCACGCTGCTGTTCCTGATTCTTCTGGATTTTCTCCTGCAATTGTGCTTTCATTTCCTCTATCAACTCTTCGAGTGATGAGCTGCTATCTTCCTTTTCTTGTAGCACGAGTTTTAGTGTCCGGATTTCTTCGTGTGCTTTGTTTAATAGCTAGTCCTTGACGGCCAGTTGCTCCAATGCATCATCCTGTTGCTGTAGTAGTGCCTGTTGCGTCGAAACTTGGCCTTGGAGATCTGCTACTTTCATCTGTAATTGATGGTTCTCTGCTTTGACGGCATCCACTTCTTCCTGGAGGGGGGTGATGTCGGCTTCCAGTAGGTCGACCTTGTGTTGCATCTCTTGACGAATGGTATTTTCGACCTCACTAAGCTGTACTGGAAGTTGTTGAGAGAGGGAAATAAGTAATTGGCCCATGGTAGCAAGCTCGGAAAAGACCGGAATGGAGGCGAGGAGAAGGGGATGTTGTGGTTGCGTAGAGGTTTGGGTATTGATTTGGGGGGATGTCGGGGGTGAATAATTGAGGGAGGATGAAGAAGATTCGGAAAATGGCGGGGGAAGAGGGTTGACTGGTGGTGATCGAGTAGATTCGGTATTGTTGATGTGGGCGATGGTGGATTCGACGGCCTTTAACAGGGTGTTGAGAGCTTCGTCCACAGCTTGGTGCTCGTCATCCTGGTGTTCTAATGCTTCTTCGGTTGAGGTAGTCGCTGTTGGCGTTGGATTCTGCTGGTCGTGTTAGTCGGTCGATGATTCATTGTGTATGGAAGTGGCTGTGTCGTGGAAGGTTTCTTCTTGGTTTTGGTTGTCTTTAGCGTTTTCCTGATCCTTTCCGACGGAATGTTGTCCTTCGCTTTCTGATGAACTGATTCGGATCCTTTTGCTGCGGAATAACTGGTTGATTTCTTCGTCTTCTTCTTCATCGTCTTCAAGTGGTTGAACTGATTCTTCGTGCCGTAAGACTGGTCCTCGGGGTGGTGGTTGTGTGGCAAGGATGGCTGGGAAGAGGAATGATATGATATGGGGAAGGCGAGAGCACGGGGTGGTTACCTTATTTACTTGCTTCACTATGGCTACACACTCTTTATGAATTCTATGGAAAAAGTAGGAGGTGAAGTTTACGGGTTCTCGGGCTGCTAAATCTAAGGCAGAATAGAAGGGTCGGGAGATGCCGTAGGTGCACTTCTGCAGGTTGAGTATGGCGACTAGGAATTACAGAGCAGATCGTTCGCGTTCAGGACGGCAGAGAATAGCATATTCGTTGGAGGAAGATCGGGGAAATAGTTCGGTCATGCGGGCATGGGGAATACTAGGGCCATTGTCGCGGCCTTGCGGGTTGAGGCAGTAGGCTTCAGCGAAGGCTTGGAAGGTGATGACTGTTCGCGAAGGTAGTGAGGGGAAGATCCATTGGCGTTTGGTGGCGGGGGACTGGGCGATGGCAGGTATGATTTGCGCGAAGAAGGGATGGGCTTCCCATGAGTGCCAAGGCAACTCAGCGAAGTTGGCCAACCCTCGGCAACGTAGGTATTCACCTACCTCGGTAGGGATACCATCGCTGAAGGCAGTATAATTGGCTAGTGCTTCCATGGCGTTTGCTGATACAGACTATGAACACGAATACAGAGTGCAAGGGGTCGCACAGAACACTAACACTTAACACAGTAGCGATTTTTGGCGTTGCCGAAAGGGTTAAATAGGAACAATACGGTGGGGTGGGAAAGGGGGTTGGGTATCATTGTGCGGTGCGGGAATGATACTGTTTGCATGTTGGCATGCATACTTGAGTGACTGGTAAGGGGGCGGCTGGTAACATAAAGATTTTCCAAAACAAGGCTATTTATAAAAAGAAGAAAGAAAACAAGGAAAGATTTAAAGAAAACCCGGTCCAGCACCGAAAAATTTAATGCGGGCTAGTGGCGTGATGATATGGCCGCAGCTTTGACCCATTGATTACTTTTGGGAGTGGATTTCCAATCAACGTAGTCAACTGAAAAGTCGTCGTACCGACTTGTTCTGAGATTTTGAAAGGGCCGAACCATCGTAGTTTGAACTTTCCTGCTGCTCTATCCGACTTTGCGTTGTAGAAGAGTACGAGCTGACCTATCGAAAAGATTGGAGTTTTCAAATATCGATCGTGTGTCTTGGCTTGCCTTAGTTGTACTTCGCGCATGGTTAAAAAGCTGAGCCATCGGTGCTCATCAAGTTCTCTGAGTGAGTCCATTCGTGCTGTCAGCGAATCCTTCGGTAGCATCTTTTGAGTGATTGCTACACACAGACTTGGGATGACTACTTCCATGGGTGCTATTGCTTCTAAGCCATAAGCTAGTTTGAAAGGTGTCAAGCCTGTTGTTACCTTATATGTAGTTCGGTATGCCCATAATACTGCAGGTAGTAGTTGATCCCATCTTTCTGGTGCTTCCATGATCAATTTTCGGAGGATATTCAATAGTGATTTGTTTGTACTTTCGGCCAAACCATTGGCATGAGGGTAATATGGAGAGCTGAGTTTGTGTGTCACCTGGAAGGATTGGGTGAGTACCTTCATTAATTGATTTACAAAGTGAGTACCTTGATCTGAGAAAATTTCCAGTGGTAAGCCAAAACGTGGAAAGACATCATTCAGCAGACACTTTGCTACTGCAACCGCTGTAGCAGACCGTAAAGCCCAAGCTTCTACCCATCTCGTTGCGTAGTCTGTATAGGTTAGTATGTATCTGTTGTTACTGAAGACTGTTGGGGTTATGATTGGACCGATAAAATCTAATCCCCATTTCTGAAATGGTTTGAGTGGCATAATAGGCTGCAAGGGAAAGAAGTGTCGTTGCAATGGTTGTCCAGACCTTTGACAGGTATCGTAGTGTTTGACAAATTGGGCGACATCTTTGTACTTAGTTGGCCACCAGAGACCTCCTTGCAGAATTTTTTGGTGAGTCAAATCTGTGGCAAAGTGACCACCAGTAGGGGTCGAGTGAGCCATCCTGATGACTGAGTTAATTTCATGCGGAGGGACACATCGAAGTAGGATTCCGGTGTGATCTACATAATATAGTTCTCCAGCAACTAACCGGAATCGGCGACTAAAGATTGCAATTTTCCTTCGAACTGCCTTGGCTGTCTCGGATGGGAAGCATCCTTCGGTGAGAAAAGTTAGAATTTGATCGTAATATGTAGGTGGTGCTTGTGATTCCGTAGTCTCATCAGTCAGTGGCTCAGAACTATAGATCGCTGGAGTCGTGTCATCTATGCCTATCGGGGCTTCACCGGAATCTAGGCGAGATAAGAAATCTGCTAAGGCATGTGCACTTCCAGATCGGTGGATGACTTCATAGTCGAATTCCTGCAAGAGTAGCACCCATCGTGCTAATCGTCCGCCTGAATGCTATTGTCTTACTAGGTAGACGAGGGCAGCATGATCCACATGGAAGGTGAATTTCCGGCGTAGTAGATAATGTCTGAATTTTTTGATGGAGTAAATTAATCCTAGATATTCTCTTTCCGTGGTAGAATAGTTCTTTTCTGCAGGTGCAAGCCTTCTGCTGGCATAATAAACGGGGCGAAACCCACTTATTTGTTTGCTGCATCAAAACACTGCCAATCGCAATATCTGAAGCGTCGACAAAAACATGGAACGGATTGTCCTAGTCTGGTGGTTGTAAGATTGGGGCCTGCGTCAATAAATACTTGAGTCGATCAAATGTAGTTTGGCATTCTTGAGTCCATTCGAACTGTCGGGGAGTTTTTGTGATTAGCTTGTTCAGTGGTACAGCCAGATGAACAAGCCACTGTAAGTGTCTGCCATGCCACCGTACTTGACCCATGAAATGCATTACTTCTCCAACTGAGAAAAGTTCTTTTCTTAACAATAATTGAATGACGAGGAGCCGTTTTGGAGTAGCGGGTACTGGGGCTTCTAAAATTGTCGAAATCTTATCTGGGTCTACTCGGATACCTTGGGCAGATACAATATGACCAAGTAGTTTGCCACACGAAACCGCAAACACAGATTTGTTTGGGTTAAGACAAAGTCTATATTCTCTGCATTTCTGAAAGCAGCACCGTAAGTGGAACAGGTGTGCTATCAGCTTACCGAAAATTGAAAAATCATCGAGATATACTTGCATGAATGAAGTAAGATAAGGAGAAAAAATCTCTTGCATGCATCTTTGAAATGTGCTTGGTGCGTTTCTCAATCCAAACCACATTACCGTACAAGCAAAGACACCCCAATTGGTAATGAATGCAGTTTTTGGTATATCCTCTTCGGCCATTCTAACCTGATTGTAACCACTGTATCCGTCTAAGAATGAATACATTTCATGACCTGCTACCCTATCGAGCATTGTATCCAGAAAGGGGATCGGGAAAGGATCCGGTACTGTTGCTGCGTTTAATTTTCGGTAGTCTACACAGATTCGTAGTTGCTTATTTTTCTTTGGCACGATCACAATTGGTGAAATCCATTCAGCATGTTCTATTGGTACGATGAATCCGACTTTTAATAATCTATCAAGTTTGGCTTTTACCTGTGATGCATAATTGGGATTCATCCGGTAGCCGGGCTGTTTGTTCGGTTTAGCTTCAGGCTTCAAAATGACTCTATGCTGATAGATGCGCGGATCTAATCCTTTCATATCTTTGTAATCCCATGCAAAGATGTCTGAGAATTCACGAAGAAGTGGAATCAAGTCAGCTCTAAATGATTCCGGTAAGTTTTGCCTTATCTTTACAAGTCGCGGATGATTTTCGTCTCTTAGATTGTACGTGGTCAACTGGTCTTCGGGGACATAAAGCTGTTGCGGTTTCTCTGTATCGTCTGTTGACTTGAACAGCGATTGTAATTCATCGTCATGTGTTGGGATAGTATCTTCCTGCTTAGCTTTTTCGGTGATAGGTATGATTGTACAAACTGAAGTGTTCCAGTTATCTATAACAGACTATAGATCAACAGTTCCCACAGACGGCACCAAATGTTAGCCGTTAGAGGCTACAGACTCTGATTTCAGACTTCCAATACTTTAGAATGTTGGGCATACCCGACTCTCTATTCTTTCGTGTACAGGTTAACTGGTTGATCTGATCACTACTACCGTGATAATTAAAAGTACCTTAACTCTTAGCCACGTGGGTTCTTGGGAGTGGTAGGGGTATGTAGACAGAGGCCCTGTACTATTTTCCCAGCTTCGTACGCAAGCATAAATGCTCTCTCTCTCTCTCTCTCTCTCTCTCTCTCTCTTTCTTAGCTCAGTACTCAATTCTGAACAACTGATAAGTGTTCAGTGTACTAGACTTAGAACTTCCGAACTGATCCTGCTATAGTGATCTGAGCAGTAGTCCGGTTACTTGTATCCAATAGAATAATATACTTCAGTAAACGTAGATCACCTAATAATCACTTCTTCAGAATAGCCAGGTATACCAAACAGACATCTATACTCTGAAATTATGCAAACTTATCGTATACTAAACTCAAACAACAAATCTCCTAATAACAATCGACTAGTCGCAGACTTATCAGTGTCCTACTCATCCTCAGACCATTACAGATACTAGTCTTCCTGTGATCGGAATCAACGGTGAACGTAGACTACTGTATCGAATTCGGTCACTTACAGAAAAACGTTAATAGGCAAACAATTCGGGACTACTTTTCACATTCCCTTGTTCCGCCGAAGAGCTTACAAACAACACACTGCAACTTGATACACTCAGAGACACACTCAACCATTACGGAACAGATTCGTAACGCAATACAACCGATTCGTAACTCTGCACTAAGGTGCGAATAAACGACTAGACAGAGCACAGAACAGAACAGAACAGAGTAGAGTTCAATCTCTCAACGACCTACACACTTCAAACAGTACGCTTATAATTCCCCAAATGGGCTCTCGGCCACTCTTTTCTCATTGCCTTATATAGAAGATTTTTTTACAAGGGTGCGCAAATCTTTAGTTACCTGCGCATTTCCGGAAAGGTTCTTTTACATTTAAGACGCCTGTCCTAGTACATTTGTCCTTATTCGGCGGCCGTCTAACACTGGCACGCACGGTGGACTCGAACCCGCAGGTTCCTATGGTTCTGCTACGAGTCCTTCTAAATACATGTTTCGGGCGAGCCTAAACGTTCGGGTAATTTTCTTTTTAATGGTTTCTATCATCTGAACTAAAGTAGTCGGTTCTAATAACTGAGCGTCCGTTCTAATAGAGCTAATAGCTATGGCTTGGGTTAACAAAATTTCGGCCTGGGTCTGTAAGAAGGCCTCTTGTAAATAGAATTAGTTGGATAATGCAGTGTCGCGGGATGTCTTCATTTCAGTGACTTTCTTCTGCATATCCGTGACTCGATCCTGTTGATTTCGCAACTGGTTATCTAGTCACTCAATTTGTTGGTTCTGAAATTCGATTGTTTTGTAGTATGCGTTGCGTTCGCTGCAAGCACTTGCTAAATCTTTTTGGTATTTGGCTTCCCTCAGTAATTGGCGTTTCAGCATATTGTTCACCTCGTCCATGCATTCCTGGGCTCTTTGTAGCTTGTCTTCAAGTTGTTTTGCTTCGTGCTGCTGTTCCTGATTCTTCTAGATTGTCTCCTGCAATTGTGCTTTTGTTTCCTCTATCAGCTCTTCGAGTGATGAGCTGATATCTTCCTTTTCTTGTAGCACAAGTTTTAGCGTCCGGATTTCTTCGTGTGCTTTGTTTAATAGCTGGTCCTTGGCGGCCAGTTGCTCCAATGCATCATCCCGTTGCTGTAGTAGTGCCTGTTGTGCCGAAACTTGGCATTGGAGATCTGCTACTTTCATCTGTAATTGATGGTTCTCTGCTTTGACGGCATCCACTTCTTCTTGGAGGGGGGTGATGTCGGCTTCCAGTAGGTCGACCTTGTGTTGCAACTCTTGACGAATGGTATTTGCGACCTCACTAAGTTGTACTGGAAGTTGTTGAGAGAGGGAAATAAGTAATTGGCCCATGGTAGCAAGCTCGGAAAAGACCGGAACGGAGGCGAGGAGAAGGGGATGTTGTGGTTGCGTAGAGGTTTGGGTATTGATTTGGGGGGATGTCGGGGGTGAATAATTGAGGGAGGAGGAAGAAGATTCGGAAAATGGCGGGGGAAGAGGATTGACTGGTGGTGATCGAGTAGATTCGGTATTGTTGATGTGGGCGATGGTGGATTCGATAGCCTCTAACAGGGTGTTGAGAGCTTCGTCCACAGCTTGGTGCTCATCGTCCTGGTGTTCTGATGCTTCTTCGGTTGAGGTAGTTGCTGTTGGTGTTGGATTCTGTTGGTCGTGTTGGTCAGCCGATGATTCATTGTGTATGGAAGTGGCTGTGTCGTGGAAGGTTTCTTCTTGGTTTTGGTTGTCTTTAGCGTTTTCCCGATCCTTTCCGACGGAACCTTGTGCTTCGCTTTCTGATGAACTGATTCGGATCCTTTTGCTACGGAATAACTGGTTGATTTCTTCGTCTTCTTCTTCATCTTCTTCAAGTGCTTGAACTGATTCTTCATGCCGTAAGACTGGTCCTTGGGGTGGTGGTTGTGTGGCAAGGATGGCTGGGAAGAGGAATGATATGATATGGGGAAGGCGAGAGCGCGGGGTGGTTCCCTTATTTACTTGCTTCACTATGGCTACACACTCTTTATGAATTCTATGGAAAAAGTAGGAGGCGAAGTTTACGGGTTCTCGGGCTGCTAAATCTAAGGCGGAATAGAAGGGTCGCGAGATGTCGTAGGTGCGCTTCTGCAGGTTGAGTATGGCGACTAGGAATTGCAGAGCAGATTGTTTGGGTTCAGGACAACAGAGAATAGCGTATTCATTGGAGGAAGATCGGGGAAATAGTTCGGTCATGCGGGCGAGGGGAATACTAGGGCCATTTTCGCGGCCTTGCGGGTTGAGGCGGTAGGCTTCAGCGAAGGCTTGGAAGGTGATGACTGTTCACGAAGGTAGCGAGGGGAAGATCCATTGGCGTTCGGTGGCGGGGGAGTGGGCGATGGCAGGTATGATTTGCGCGAAGAAGGGATGGGCTTCCACTGAGTGCCAAGGCAACTCAGCGAAGTTGGCCAACCCTCGGCAACGCAGGTATTCACCTACCTCAGTAGGGATACCATCGCTGAAGGCAGTATAATTGGCAAGTGCTTCCATGGCGTTTGCTGATACAGACTATGAACACGAATACAGAGTGCAAGGGGTCGCATAGAACACTGACACTCAACACAGTAGCGATTTTTGGCGTTGCCAAAAGGGTTAAATAGGAACAATACGGTGGGGTGGGAAAGGGGGTTGGGTATCATTGTGCAGTGCGGGTATGATACTGTTTGCATGCTGGCATGCGTGCTTGAGTGACTGGTAAGGGGGCGGCTGGTAACATAAAGATTTTACAAAACAAGGCTATTTATAAAAAGAAGAAAGAAAACAAGGAAAGATTTAAACAAAATGCGGTCCACCGTCGAAAAATTTAATGCGGGCTAGTGGCGTGATGATATGGCGGCAACTTTGACCCATTGATTACTTTTGGGAGTGGATTTCCAGTCAACGTAGTTTGAACTTTCCTGCTGCTCTATCCGACTTTGCGTTGTAGAAGAGTACGAGCTGACCTACCAAAAAGATTGGAGTTTTCAAATATCGATCATGTGTCTTGGCTTGCCTTAGTTGTACTTCGTGCATGGTTAAAAAGCTGAGCCATCGGTGCTCATCAAGTTCTCTGAGTGCGTCCATTCGTGCTGTCAGCGAATCTTCCGATAGCATCTTTTGAGTGATTGCGACACGCAGACTTGGGATGACTACTTCCATGGGTGCTATTGCTTCTAAGCCATAAGCTAGTTTGAAAGGTGTCAAGCCTGTTGTTACCTTATATGTAGTTCGGTATGCCCATAATACTGCAGGTAGTAGTTGATCCCATCTTTCCGATGCTTCCATGATCAGTTTCCGGAGGATATTCAATAGTGATTTGTTTGTACTTTCGGCCAAACCATTGGCACGAGGGTAATATGGAGAGCTGAGTTTGTGTGTCACCTGGAAGGATTGGGTGAGTACCTTCATTAATTGATTTACAAAGTGAGTACCTTGATCTGAGACAATTTCCAGTGGTAAGCCAAAACGTGGAAAGACATCATTCAGCAGACACTTTGCTACTACAACCGCCGTAGCAGACCGTAAAGCCCAAGCTTCTACCCATCTCGTTGCGTAGTCTGTACAGGTTAGTATGTATCTGTTGTTACTGAAGACTGTTGGGGGTGTGATTGGACCGATAAAATCTAATCCCCATTTCTGAAATGGTTCAAGTGGCATAATAGGCTGCAAGGGAAAGAAGTGTTGTTGCAATGGTTGTCCAAACCTTTGACAGGTATCGCAGTGTTTGACAAATTGGGCCACATCTCTATACATAGTTGGCCACTAGAGACCTCCTTGCAGAATTTTTCGGTGAGTCAAATCTGTGGCAAAGTGACCACCAGTAGGGGTCGAGTGAGCAATCGTGATGACTGAGTTAATTTCATGCAGAGGGACACAGTGAAGTAGGATTCCGGTGTGATCTACATAATATAGTTCTCTAGCAACTAACCGAAATCGGCGACTAAAGACTGCAATTTTCCTTCGAACTACCTTGGCTGTCTCGGATGGGAAGCATCCTTCGGTGAGAAAAGTTAGAATCTGATCGTAATATGTAGGTGGTGCTTGTGATTCTGCAGTCTCATCAGTCAGTGGCTCAAAACTATAGATCGCTGGAGTCGTGTCATCTATGCCTATCGGGGCTTCACCGGAATCTAGGCGAGATAAGAAATCTGCTAAGGCATGTGCACTTCCGGGTCGGTGGATGACTTCATAGTCGAATTCCTGCAAGAGTAGCGCCCATCGTGCTAATCGTCCGCCTAAATGCTATTGTCTTACTAGGTAGACGAGGGCAGCATGATCCACATGGAAGGTGAATTTCCGGCCTAGTAGATAATGTCTGAATTTTTTGATGGAGTAAATTAATCCTAGACATTCTCTTTCCGTGGTAGAATAGTTCTTTTCTCCAGGTGCAAGCCTTCTGCTGGCATAATAAATGGGGCGAAACCACTTATTTGTTTGCTGCATCAGAACACTGCCAATCGCAATATCTAAAGCGTCGACAAAAACATGGAACGGATTGTCCCAGTCTGGTGATTGTAAGATTGGGGCCTGTGTCAATAAATACTTGAGTCGATCAAATGTAGTTTGGAATTCTTGAGTCCATTTGAACTGTCGGGGAGTTTTTGTGATTAGCTTGTTCAGTGGTACAGCCAGATGAGCAAGCCACCGTAAGTGTCTTCCATGCCACCGTACTTGACCCATGAAATGCATTACTTCTTTTGGAGTAGCGGGTACTGGGGCTTCTACAATTGCCGAAATCTTATCTGGGTCTACTCGGATACCTTGGGTAGATACAATATGACCAAGTAGTTTGCCACACGAAACCGCAAACACAGATTTGTTTGGGTTAAGACAAAGTCTATATTCTCTGCATTTCTGAAAGCAGCACCGTAAGTGGAAGAGGTGTGCTATCAACTTACCGAAAATTGAATAATCATCGAGATATACTTGCATGAATGAAGTAAGATAAGGAGAAAAATCTCCTGCATGCATCTTTGAAATGTTGGTGCGTTTCTCAATCCAAACCACATTACCGTACAAGCAAAGACACCCCAATTGGTAATGAATGCAGTTTTTGGTATATCCTCTTCGGCCATTCTAACCTATTTGTAACCACTGTATCCGTCTAAGAATGAATACATTTCATGACCTGCTACCCTATCGAGCATTATATCCAGAAAGGGGATCGGGAAAGGATCCGATGCTGTTGCTGCGTTTAATTTCCGGTAGTCTACAAAGATTCGTAGTTGCTTATTTTTCTTTGGCACGATCACAATTGGTGAAATCCATTCAGCATGTTCTACTGGTACGATGAATCCAACTTTTAATAATCTATCAAGTTCGGCTTTTACCTGTGATGCATAATTGGGATTCATGCGGTAGCCCGGCTATTTGTTCGGTTTAGCTTCAGGCACGCTTGTGCTCAGCACCTATATTGACTACCCCAGATTGGAGTAAGCCATTCCATGTACATGTGGATGCATCCAATTATGCCATAGGATGTGTGTTAGCACAACCCACGAATGAAGGTAATATAGATCTCCCCATAGCTTATGCGAGCAGACAATTGAACGCAGCAGAAAGAAATTACACCACGACTGAACGAGAAGGATTAGGGATGATCTACGCGGTAAAGAAGTTCAGACACTATTTGCTGGCAAACAAGTTCAAGTTCTTTACAGATCATCAAGCCCTATTGTACCTAGTCAACAAACCATGTAACACAGGACGATTGATACGTTGGTTTCTATTACTCATGGAGTACGATTTTGAAGTAGTAGTCAGGAAAGGAAAGACACATCTCAAAGCTGACTACCTTTCGAGATTAACCTCAGGAGAAGCTCCTCAAGGAGTAAGGGATGAGTTGCCCGATGCATACTTGTTTAACCTTGAGATAGCACCAGAATGGGCTAAGCCTATAGTCCCTATTCTGACATACGGACCCAAAAATCCTAAGATAAAGATCAAAGAAGGAGAGATTACCAAGTCCTAGAGATATCAAATCATAGCAAGAAGCATATATAAAACAGGATAATCAAAAGATTCTTGCTTGTTGTGTAGACAAATCAGAACATGCAAATTGGTTGCAATTAGCACACATAGGTGCATTAAAGCAACATCATTCAAAACATCGAACATTACAGACTCTGCATAGCCTAGGAGTATATTGGCCCTCGATGGAGGCAGATGTCTACAAGTTGTGTAAAGAATGCCATGTTTTTTGTGAAAGACCACCAGTAGAACATGCGACATTATATCACGTGTCTCTCACACCAGACTGGAGTGAACCTTTAGTGACATACTTGAGGACGAACACATTCCCTCAAGGAATGACCTTAGCACGAAAACGCAGTCTAGAGCAGGAAGCTCAAGACTATTCACTTATTGGCGATAATCTATACAAAAGAGGACGAGATGGATATCTAAGACAATGTGTTCATGAAAGCGATTATCTGAGCATACTAGAGACTGCACACCAAGGTGTAGCAGGAGGTCATTTTGGACCAGATAGGATAATCAAAGCCATCCTCTTTGCAGGATTATGGTGGCCCACTCTTCACATGGATGCATCAAAGATGACATCTCTGCTTACCTTGAAACCTTTGTTTGTTGGGTTGTAGAATCTGTATCCCTTTTGGTTCAAATCATAACCAATGAAGATACATTTTTCAGCCTTGGGGTCTAGCTTTCCCCTTACCTGTGAGGGAATATGCACATATGCTACACAACCAAAGATTTTGCAATGATCCAGAGAGGGTCTCTTACCATGCCAAGCTTCATATGGTGTCATGCCATCAAGTGATTTGGATGGCAACGTGTTTATGAGATAGGTGGCAGTGGATACACTCTCTGCCCAAAGATAATTTGGTAACTTTTTTTCATTAAGCATAGACCTAGCTGTTTCTACTATGAGTCTATTCCTTCTTTCAGCTACCCCATTTTGTTCAGGTGAGTACCTTGTAGTAATCTCCCTTTTGATGCCTCTTTCTTGCAAGAAATCTTCAAACTCATTGGAGAAGTACTCTCCTCCACCATCTGACCTTAGCCTCTTCAAGCTTCTTCCTGTTTGATTTTCAACAAGTGCAAGATACCTCTTGAAACAATTAAACACTTCTTCTTTATGCTTCATAAAGTATAAAATGGTCCACCTGCTATAGTCATCAATGAAGGACACATAATACCTTGAACCTGAAATAGAAGGGTCCTTGCTAGGTCCCCAAACATCTGTGTGTACCAAGTCTAGGTAGTCTTCATGCATGAAACCTTTCCTTGAATATGGTAACCTGTGAGACTTACCAAATTGACATGATCCACACTTGTAAATCATGTGTTGCTTGGACACATTAGGTATCCCAAGCACACATTGATCCCTGCACATTTGCTTTAGGGTTCTTTCACCTATGTGCCCTAATCTCTTGTGCCATATTTCTAACTCTGAAAGTGTCTGATCCTTGTAATTATACAAAGCAATGTTCTTGGTGTCTTCTAGCTCAAAGGTAAACAATCTACCTGATTTATCCCCTTTGGCTATCCTTCTGAATCCATGTCTTGGGTCCTCCACATATGCTCCATGTTGTGTGAATCTGACCTGCAAACCTTTTTCCACAATCTGACCAACACTCATTAGATTCTTGGTGATGGTTGGTACATAGAGTACCCTGCTCAATAGATTCTGATTACCATCACATGTCTTCACATTTCCAATCTTTACAACAGAGTGTTTAGTATCATCACCTGTTTGTACCTGATGTTTGCCCTTGGGTTCTTCCAAATCAGAAAGTAGTGCCACATTGCCAGCTACATGGTTAGAACATCCTGAGTCAATATAAAATAAATGATCATCATTTGTACCTGCCTTGGAGGTCATATTCATGATCAATAGGGAGTCATCTTGCTCCTCTGTGTAGTTGTTGTAGTCTCTTCTATTTCTGAATCCACCTCGGTAGTTACCATTGTGATTGTGATTGTAGTTGTTGTTGTATTGATTGTTGTATCCATTGTAGCTTTGATGTTGGTTGAATCTGCCTCTCCCTTGAGAGTATCCACCTCTTGAGTAGCCTCTTCCTCTCTGATTCTTGTAGTTCTTGTAGCATTCATCTGTGGTATGATTGGACAATCCACAAATGTTGCATGGTGATGAGTTGTAGGGTCTCCCCCTACCTGACTTACCTCCTCTGCCTCTTCCTCTAGATGATCTACCTCTCCCTACATAATTAGCTTGGGAGGTAGAGCCTTCTTCATCCTGTTTCTTCCCTTTACCTTTATCCTTAACTTTCTTATCAGTATAGAGAACAGAGGGGTTGTTACCTTTTGATTGATCTCCTGCCTTTGTAAACTTTGCTTCATGTGTGAAAAGTTGGCCCATGAGTGTTGTGAGATCTGGGGTATGTGTTGGTGCAAAACAAGCCTTAACACTTGGCTTTGTCTTGTACCTTGAAAAGCATTGGATATCAACCTTGAAGGTTTCACAAAAGCTTGGAGTAAGTCATGAAGACTTCATTTGAAGGAAGACCATAGGAACACATGCCTATGTTTAGTTACATTTTACTTTATGTAAAAAGTCAATATGACTTCTTGTAATCACACCTACTTTCAAAAGTCGTGAAATTTGAAAGGTATGAATGGAGAGAATATCTCCATGAGATTAGATGAGAGATTTGAGGGAGCCTTCATTTGAATTTGAAATTCAAACTCTCTTCAAACTCTTATAAAAGCCAATGAAAAAGTCGCGGGCTGTGTGGCTCATCTCCCGAGGTAATTCCAAGCAATACATTGAGTGTGTAAGAGCTACTATTGAGCCTACACCTCTGAGTACCATTGGGGATCACTTTTACATGCCAATGGGAATGTATATTTGATAGATTCAATACATATACTCATAGTCCTTAACTCTGTGTTTTTCTGAGTCATTCACCTCAAGTCTGTCAACTTCAGAGGAGCATATCTCAAGATCTACTGAACCAAATTTGATTATCCAGGGCTCATTGGAATCAGCTCAAAGCATTCTACAAGACTACAAAATTTCAAGTCATTCTATTCAGCCAATTGGGAGAAATCACTGTAGAAGTGATCACTGGTATATTTCTGTGTTGTTCCTAAAAAATCGGGGGTGTCCCAGATTTTGCTAAAGATCATGCTCAGTGTATAGTTTGTTATTTGGAGTGATTTAACTTGCTAATGGTAGCTTGTTAAGTTAATTTAATACTCCCAGAAGGAATTAAACCAATTGCAATTGTGCTGGACACACTGAGCTTAGGACTGAGCAGGTGTCAATACAGGAATAGAAAGTTTTTTGGAGTTGTGAAGGTTCAAAATCATCTGTTTTGATTTGATCATTACACAATCATTTTGTAAAGCACATATATAGTTTCTTGGTGTCATTTGGAAGCTCAAGGAGTCTCCTAACCATATCTGAAGAGAAAAGAGGGCAGGTGAGAAGCAGGTCTAGCAGCACCAACTTGATCTTCTGATTGTACCCAGCCATCACTTCCAACAGTGGTATCAGAGCAAATAAGGTAATCATGGGTGATGGTTTCCCTTCCTTCATTGACAAATTGGATAGAAATAACTACCAGGCTTGGTCATTGAGAATGAAGACCTATCTACAAGGGAGAAGCTTGTATGGATACATATCAGGAGATGAGGAGTTGCCCTCATTCAAAACCAGAGGCCTACCTACAAAGGATGAACATGAGAGACTCAACCAATGGTGTGCTAAAGATGCTTTGGCAAGGTCATATCTTCTAAACTCTATCTCTGATTTCCTTCTACCTCATGTAAGGAACTGTAAAACCTCCCAAGAGACTTGGGAAACCTTGTCAACATACTTCTCATCAAGCACAAGGGCCAGAAAGAATCAGCTATGGATTGAGTTTACAACTCTTAGGAAGCAATCAAAACAATGTGTTTCAGATTTTGTCACCAAAGTCAAAGATATTGCAGATCAACTTGCAAGTGTTGGAGAAGAAATTGAAGAAGAGCAAATAGTCAGACAAGTGATCAATGGACTCAAAGCAGATGACAAGTGGGAGAGCTTTACCACAGCAATGGACTTATACATGGACATCCAAGCACCTGATCTAACAACTCTGATTGGACAACTCTTTACACATGAAGCAAAGATCACAAAGAATGGAGAGCAATCAAAAGGTAACAATCCCTCTGCCCTATATACTGATAAGAAGTCTAAAGACAAGGGTAAAAGCAAGAAGGTTGATGAAGAAGGATCCACCTCCCAAGCAAACTATGCAGGGAGAGGTAGATCATCTAGAGGTAGGGGCAGAGGAGGTAAGTCAGGTAGGGGGAGACCCTATAATCAATCTCCATGCAATATTTGTGGCTTGTCTAACCATACTACAGATGAATGCTACAAAAACTATAAGAACCAAAGAGGAAGAGGTCACCAAAGAGGAGGATACTCCCAAGGCAGAGGCAGATTTAATCAATCTCAAAGCTACCATGGCTACAACAATAATTACAACAATAACCACAACAATAGCTACAATCACAATGGCAATTATCAAGGAGGATACAGGAACAGAAAGGATTACAACAATTATGCAGAGGATCAAGATGATTCCTTGTTGATTATGAACATGACATCTAAATCAGGTATCAATGATGATCATTTGTTCTATATTGACTCAGGTTGCTCTAACCATGTAGCTGGAAATGTTGCCCTACTCTCTGATTTGGAAGAACCTAAAGGCAAGCACCAAGTGCAGACAGGTGATGACACTAAACATTCAGTGGTTAAAGTAGGTAATGTTAAAACAAGTGATGGTAATCAGAATTTGCTAAGCAGAGTACTGTATGTTCCAACAATCACCAAGAATCTGATGAGTGTAGGTCAGATTGTTGAAAAAGGTCTACAGGTCAGGTTCACTCAACATGGTGCATATGTGGAGGATCCAAGACATGGATTCAGAAGGATAGCCAAGGGAGAGAAATCAGGTAGGTTATTTACCTTTGAACTTGAGGATACTAAGAACATTGCATTATACAACTACAAGGACCAAACCCTATCAGAATTGGAGATGTGGCACAAGAGATTGGGTCACATTGGAGAGAGGACCATAAAACAAATGAGCAAAGATCAATGTGTGCTTGGGATACCTAATGTATCCAAGCAACACATGATATACAAGTGTGGGGCTTGTCAATTTGGTAAGTCACACAGATTGCCATATACCAAGAAAGGTTTTATGCATGAAGACTACTTGGAATTGGTGCATACAGATGTTTGGGGACCAAGCAAGGAGCCATCCATATCTGGATCAAGGTACTATGTATCTTTTATAGATGATTATAGCAGATGGACTGTCTTGTACTTCATGAAACATAAAGATGAAGTATTTAATTGTTTCAAAAGATATCTTGCATTAGTTGAGAATCAAACAGGTAGACATTTGAAGAGGCTAAGGTCAGATGGTGGTGGAGAATACTTCTCCAATGACTTTGAAGAGTTCTTGCAGGAAAGAGGCATCAAAAGGGAGATTACCACAAGGTACTCACCTGAACAAAATGGGGTAGCTGAAAGGAGGAATAGACTCATTGTGGAGACAGCTAGGTCTATGCTTAATGAGAAAAAATTACCAAATTACCTTTGGGCAGAGAGTGTATCTACTGCCACATACTTAATCAACAGGTTGCCATCAAAGACACTTGATGGAATGACACCCTATGAGGCTTGGCATGGTAAGAGACCTTCTCTGGATCATTGCAAGATCTTTGGGTGTGTTGCATATGTGCATATTCCCTCACAGGTAAGGGGAAAGCTAGACCCTAAGGCTGAAAAGTGTATTTTCATTGGTTATGATTTGAATCAGAAAGGATACAGGTTCTATAACCCCTCAAATAAAGGCTTCAAGGTAAGCAGAGATGTTATCTTTGATGAAAATGATTCATGGTATGATAATGAGTGCAGGAAAGTTAGCCTACCTTATGATATGGAAGAAGACTTTCCAAAGCTTGTCAGGCAAGAACCAACTGAGAATGAGGACACAAGTTCAGATGATGAAGACACCATCAACATTGAAGAATTCAAAGCTTGGAAATCCAAAGGGAAGATGAAGATGAAGCAACTTGAAGACAATCCAGAATCTTCAACTCAAGCTATGAGGAGATCTTCAAGAGAAAAGAAGAAACCAATTAGGTATGGGTATGATACTTCACTTGTAACCAAGCACTCTGTATATCTTGCAAAGGATATCTTAAGTGAAGAACCAGGTACATTTGAGGAAGCCATTACTAAACCAGAATGGAAGGAAGCAATGGATGAAGAAATGGAGGCTCTCAAGGAGAGTGATACTTGGGATTTGGTACCAAAAAAGGACTCCATGAAGGTGATAGGATCCAGATGGATCTACAAACTCAAAAGGAACTCAGATGGTACAATAAGCAGGTACAAAGCTAGGTTAGTAGCCAAGGGTTTTGCACAAACCCAAGGCATTGATTATGAGGAGACATTTTCTCCTGTGGCCAAGATGCCAACTATCAGAATTATGGTGAGTGTAGCTGCATCTAAGAATTGGAACATGTACCAATTGGATGTAAAGAATGCATTCTTGAATGGATGGATATCTGAAGAGGTCTACATGTCACAACCACCTGGATATGAGGATCTCAATAAGGTAAATCATGTGTGTAAATTGAAGAAGGCTCTGTATGGATTGAAGCAGGCACCTAGAGCATGGAATTATAGGTTGACAACTTATCTCTTGGATCAAGGATTTGTGATGAGTAAAGCAGATACTTCATTGTTTATAAAGAAGAACAATTCAGAGGTAATATACTTGTGTGTCTATGTTGATGACATCATTATTACAGGAAATGATGTTCAAGGAATTAGACACATCAAAGGTCAAATGATGAAGGAATTCAAGATCAATGATCTTGGATTATTGAAGTACTTCCTAGGGCTTGAATTGGTCTACACAAATTCAGGTATATTCATTACTCAGAAGAAGTACATTCAGGACATGGTCAAGAGGTTTAATTTGCAGGAAGCTAAAGTCTCAAACATTCCTATGGAGGTCAACCACAAACTCAGTGCACATGAAGGAGAAGAACTCAAGGATATTACAGGTTATCAAAGTTTGGTAGGTAGTCTTAATTATGCTACCTTAACCAGGATTGATATATCATATGGTGTTAGTGTACTTAGTCAATTTATGCACAAGCCAAGAGTACCACATTTGGAGGCAGCCAAGAAGATAGTAAAGTATCTAAAGGGAACACAAAATCATGGGTTGTACTTTCCATATTCATCAGACATTGACATCAAGGTATACTCAGATGCAGATTGGGCAGGATGCAAGGATGACAGGAGGAGTACATCTGGTTACATATGCTTTGCAGGTGATAAACCAATTTCTTGGTCATCCAAGAAACAACCCACAGTAGCCCTATCATCTACTGAGGCAGAATACAGAGGGCTAGCCAATGCCACTCAAGAAGCCATATGGTTGAAGCTACTATACTTAGAATTGGGTCTATATACAAGGCCACCTATCATATTTGGAGATAACACAAGTTCACTTCACCTAGCAGCTAATCCTGTGTATCATGCTAGGACAAAACATATAGAGGTGCATTACCACTATGTGAGAGAGAAATTACTTAGCAAGGAAATCCAATTATCATATGTGTCCACTAATATTCAATGTGCAGATTTGCTTACAAAATCCTTGGATGGGAGCAAGCTATGCAGGTTTAAATCAATGATAGGATTGCAGGATATCATTGAAGACTAAAGATGAAGACTCAAGCAAGTGTTTGGCTTGAGGGGGAGCTGTTGGTGCAAAACAAGCCTTAACACTTGGCTTTGTCTTGTACCTTGAAAAGCATTGGATATCAACCTTGAAGGTTTCACAAAAGCTTGGAGTAAGTCATGAAGACTTCATTTGAAGGAAGACCATAGGAACACATGCCTATGTTTAGTTACATTTTACTTTATGTAAAAAGTCAATATGACTTCTTGTAATCACACCTACTTTCAAAAGTCGTGGAATTTGAAAGGTATGAATGGAGAGAATATCTCCATGAGATTAGATGAGAGATTTGAGGGAGCCTTCATTTGAATTTGAAATTCAAACTCTCTTCAAACTCTTATAAAAGCCAATGAAAAAGTCGCGGGCTGTGTGGCTCATCTCCCGAGGTAATTCCAAGCAATACATTGAGTGTGTAAGAGCTACTATTGAGCCTACACCTCTGAGTACCATTGGGGATCACTTTTACATGCCAATGGGAATGTATATTTGATAGATTCAATACATATACTCATAGTCCTTAACTCTGTGTTTTTCTGAGTCATTCACCTCAAGTCTGTCAACTTCAGAGGAGCATATCTCAAGATCTACTGAACCAAATTTGATGATCCAGGGCTCATTGGAATCAGATCAAAGCATTCTACAAGACTACAAAATTTCAAGTCATTCTATTCAGCCAATTGGGAGAAATCACTGTAGAAGTGATCACTGGTATATTTCTGTGTTGTTCCTAAAAAATCGGGGGTGTCCCAGATTTTGCTAAAGATCATGCTCAGTGTATAGTTTGTTATTTGGAGTGATTTAACTTGCTAATGGTAGCTTGTTAAGTTAATTTAATACTCCCAGAAGGAATTAAACCAATTGCAAGTGTGCTGGACACACTGAGCTTAGGACTGAGCAGGTGTCAATACAGGAATAGAAAGTTTTTTGGAGTTGTGAAGGTTCAAAATCATCTGTTTTGATTTGATCATTACACAATCATTTTGTAAAGCACATATATAGTTTCTTGGTGTC
>CM035435.1:34613238-34618238 GCA_020310875.1 Ceratopteris richardii | reverse complement strand
CAATCCTTCAATCTGACCTGTATTAGCTTAATCTTTGCTAAATCTTTTGATTACTTGCTAAGAGAAGTTCTTGCTAGTGTTAAGCAACACATAACAAACAAAACTTTCAAGCAATAACTTCACAATCCTCTGATTTTGTACCAATCTTTACACTATGTCTGAAAACTGAAAATTTACTTCATCGATTTGACATACCTTCACTCTTAAACTGATTTCTCTGAGTACGCGTCCCGTTTCTCAAAGATCTTTTGACCAAATGTAGTTGAGGATAATAGCTTTCAAACGAGCTATCACTTACCAAAAACTTTACACCATGCTTCGAGATCTGACCTTCAGAAGATCAGTCAAATGTGCGCCAGAAAAGTCGTAACTGTCAACTAACTTTCATAGTCATATGAAATGACTTGAGACTCAATGTACAATAAGAATTAGACACAATGATTCTACACAAACATGTGTTGATTATCAGAGAAGGTGTGTACAAAATGGCTTGGCCTAATTTTGCTCACAGCCATGGAAAACTCTATCAGACTCAGAAGTTTTCTCTCACCATCTCTCTCAGAAATTACAAGACTTTTCTCTACTCCCTCAAACTACAAAATTGAGTTCTCTCATACATGTTTCTGACTCAAATTAAATTATATACCTATGGTTTACATTCATCTAGACTTGAACTCGTAAGTTCTAAAGATCAATTACAAATCTAGACTCTAATGTTGCACTAATTTACAATAGTGAAATTGTCCCTTCACTTAGGCTTGATTTTCTGTAGGTCTTTCCTTCACTTCTTCTTTCCTCCATCATATGTCTCCATATGTCTTCATATATCAATGCCTAATTAGTGAGTGAAGCCCCAACAGCTCCCCCTCAATCACTAATTAGCATAATTTGACTTCTTCACATAATCTTCTTCTCTTTTATTCCTGCCATCTCCTTGAACTTACTTGTCTTTACTCCATCCAAGCTTTTTGTCATAATATCTGCAATCTGATCTTTTGTGGAAGTATACACCACTTCAATTTCTTTCTCCATTACCTTTTCTCTAAGAAAATGATACTGTATCTCTATGTGCTTTGTCCTTGCATGAAACACAGGATTTGCTGCAAGATATAATGAACTCATGTTATCTCCATGAATAATGGGTATACCTTGATCAATTCCCAAGCTTTTGAATAATGTCTGCATCCATATGACTTCCTTTGCTGCTTCCACAAGTCCTTTGTATTCAGCTTCTGTTGATGATAAGGCCACTGTGTGTTGTTTCTTTGAACACCAACTCACAAGCTTATCTCCAATGTATATCATGTAGCCATGAGTAGACCTTCTGTCATCTTGACTTCCTGCCCAATCTGAATCACTATAGGCTCTCAATCTTATATCTGATGTAAAAGGATAATACAATCCTTCTTTCAAAGTCCCTTTGATATATCTAAGGACTCTTTGACCTGCAATCCAATGTGGATCCTTTGGACAATGCATGAATTGGGAAAGAACACCAACTGCATAACTAAGATCAGGCCTTGTTAGAGTTGCATAAATCAAACTTCCAACTAAAGATTGATACTTCCTCATGTCTTTGAACTCTGCACCAACATATCTACTGAGTTTGTGATTGACTTCTAATGGTGTAGATGCCTCTCTGCAATTCTCCATGTTGAACTTCTTTAGAAGATTCAAGAGATACCTTTCTTGTGATACATAAATGCCATGCTCTGCATAAGTGATTTCCATTCCAAGAAAATATGACAATTTTCCTAGATCACTTATCTTGAATTCTCTTTCAAGTAGCTTCTTCACCTCCTTGATTCCTTCATTTGAGGTACCTGTAATTATAATGTCATCTACATATATACAAATGTAGATCATACCTTCATCTGTTCTTTTGATAAGTAAACTTGCATCTGCCTTTGAACTTTGATACCCAAGGTCATTAAGATACTTTACAAGTCTATAATTCCAAGCTCTTGGAGCTTGCTTCAAACCATAAAGGGCTCTTCTCAACCTGCAAACATAATTTGGAAACTTATGATCTGCAAACCCTTGAGGTTGCTCCATGTAAACCTCATCTGATATATATCCATTCAAAAATGCATTCTTAATGTCCAATTGACTCAATGTCCATCCTTTTGATGCTGCAATGGCAATGATTGTTCTTATGGTTGACATCTTTGCCACAGGACTGAATGTCTCATCATAATCTATGCCAAATGTTTGAGCATAGCCTTTAACCACCAATCTAGCTTTGTATCTGGCTATAGTTCCATCTGCATGCTTCTTAACTTTGTAAACCCATTTGTTTCCAATCACTTTCTTACCATTAGGTTTTGGGACAAGTTCCCAAGTTTTGTTCTCTTCAAGAGCATCAAATTCTTCCTTCATTGCTACTTCCCAATGTCTCTTACCCTTTGCTTCATCATAGCTTTGAGGTTCTTCATCTTCCTTAACCATGTAAGCATAATTTTTCTGAGTCAAGTAAGAAGTGTCATATGAATACCTTGTAGGTTGATTCCTTATTCTGGTTAACCTTCTTGGTTCACACTCTTCATGTCTATCTGGATGTACTTCTTCATCAAATATTGGTCCATCTTCATTCCTTCTATATGATCCAACTCTTGATGTGCTTGCTTGCATATGTTCTTCATCTCCATCTATCTGCATATGTGATTTACCTCTTGCACTCCTTCTTATCTCTTCTTCAAATGTTTCAAGATCACATTCTTTATCTGCATACCAACTCTTCTGTTCATCAAAAGTCACATCTCTGGAAACAATAAAATGTTTAGTTAAAGGACTCCATAGTCTATAACCCATTTGTTTTTCATCATACCCAATAAACACATATTTTTCTGCCTTTGGTTCAAGCTTATGTCTGAGTTGTGATGGTACATAAGCATAGGCAATTGACCCAAACACTTTACAATGATCAAGTGTTGGTTTCTTACCCCACCAAGCTTCATAAGGGGTCATACCATTCAAAGCTCCACATGGTAACCTATTCACAAGGTATGTGGCTGTATTTACAGCCTCAGCCCAAAGATAATTAGGGCAATTCTTTTCCTTTAACATTGCTCTTGCAAATTCAACCAATGTTCTATTCCTCCTTTCTGCCACCCCATTATGTTGAGGTGTATACCTGCAAGTTATCTCTCTCTTGATACCTGCATTCCAAAGATAGTCATTAAATTCTTGGGAGAAGTATTCTCCCCCTCCATCAGACCTTAGCCTCTTGAGTTTGTGACCTGTAACTCTTTCTGCATAAGCATGAAAATGTTTGAAGGCTCCAAAGACTTCTGATCTTTCCTTTAGAACATAAAGGGTTATCCACCTTGTAGCATCATCAATAAACAAAACATAATACCTAGATCCATTTATTGAACCTTCTTTTGTTGGTCCCCATACATCTGTATGTATGAGTTCAAGCAAACCATCATGCTTGAAACCTTTCTTCTGAAATGGTTGTCTATGAGCTTTTCCCATCTGACAAGCTTCACACTTGTATATCATATGTTGATTCTTTACATTTGGTAGTCCCAATACAGATTGATTCTCCACCATAGTTTTGATTCCTCTTTCATTGAAATGTCCCAATCTTTTATGCCAAAGATCTAACTCTGTAATTACTTCATCACCATGTGTAATTAGAGCTTGACCAACATTTCCTTGCACTTTGAGAGTAAAAAGTCTACCTTCCTTCTTACCACAAACAATGGGTTTGTATGCATCCTCTGGATCTTCAACAAATACCCCTTCATTTGTAAATCTGACTTGAAAACCTTTTTCCACTATTTGTCCAACACTAATCAAATTCTTTGGTATTGTTGGAACATACAAAACATTTGTTAATAAATCAGCTCCACTCCTGCACTTCACTTTTCCAATTGAATGCACATTATGTTTTGTATTGTCACCTGTTTGTACTGTATGACTTGAACTTCCTTCTTCCAATTCTGACAATAATTCTATATTACCTGATAAATGATTTGAACAACCAGAGTCAATATAGAATACCTTGAGATCCTCCTTCTCTGATGAACTAATTGAATTCATCATCAATGTTGTATGGTTGTCATTCTGGGTATCATTTGCATAATTGTAATATGTAGTGTTGTATGATTGGTTCTGATTCCAATTTCTTCCACCACCTCTACCAAAACTTCCTCTTGAATTATGTCTTCCTCTTTGAAATTGATTCTGAAACCTTCCACCTCTTCCTCTGCCATTGTTGTTCTGATTTTGGCTTGCTCCTTGTTGATTGTGCCAACAATCATATGCTAGATGATTGCTCAATCCACAAATCCAACATGTCTTCTTGTTATTGTTCTGATTACCTCTACCTCTTCCATTACCTCGACCTTTGCCTCTGCCAAAACCTCTTCCTCTTGCATAATTTGCTTGAGTTGTTGACTCTTCTTCATCCTTTGCTTTGCCTTTATCTCCTTTCTTTTTGTTCTTCACATACATTGCAGAACTTTGACCTTTGTCTCCATCTGACTTTAAGTCTTGCTCAAATGTAAGCATCAATCCAAGTAATTGATTCAATTCTGGCACATAATGGTTTAATGAGAGTTCTGTTGAAAGTACAAAAGGCTTCCACCTTTCATCACCTCTTAATCCTGCAAGTAATTGAGCTATCAACCTATGATCTTCAATATCCTCATCAATAGATCCAAGGCTATCTGCCAAGTCTTTCATCTTAGTGACATAATCACTAATGTTCTGATTTTGCTTCTTCTTGAATGTGGTAAACTCTGACCATAAGCTAGCTTTCCTAGCTTTAGTGGTGTTTTGGAAGTGATCTTCCAAAGCATTCCAAATATCTTCAGCTGTTTCTAAACCTCTGATGTGTGGCAATAAATGATCTGTAATAGTGTTGTATATATAAGCTCTTGCACTTGCATCTCTCTTCTGCCATAGCTTCAAAGCTTCTAGCTCTTCCTTCCTTGGATGACTTTCATCTTCAAATTTAGGCTTCTCCTCTTCACCTGTCACATATACCATTA
>CM035435.1:34605738-34608238 GCA_020310875.1 Ceratopteris richardii | reverse complement strand
TGCTTCCTTAACCTTGAAAGCTTTACTTGTGGTGTAACCACTTCTTCATAGTCTTCTTCATCCTGTGACTCACTATTACCTTTATGATCATCATGAGAGTCACTAAGAGACTTATACCTGGATGTTGGTGATTCTGATAGACTTCTTCTTTCTCCCATGTATCCTTGGCTAGCTGATCTTGATGTTGAAGACTCAGGCCCACTCATTTGAGTTGATTCAACCTGTATATCACCTTTACCACAAACCGATACATCATCCAAGTCATCATCTATTAGCTTTTCTTTTCCCTTGTCTACATACCAAGGTTTCAATTCATTAAATACTACATCTCTTGATACATACAACTTCTTGGTGTAAGGGTTATAGCATTTGTACCCCTTTTGCTCAGTAGAATAGCCAATGAAAACACATTTTTCAGATTTTGCATCAAGTTTAGATCTTACCTCTTGTGGAATGTGCACATAGCAAGTACATCCAAAAACCTTGAGATGTTCCGCACTTGGTTTCTTACCATAGTAGGCCTCATTTGGAGTCAACTCATGCACACCACTTGTAGGTACCCTATTCATCAAATAAACTAAAGTATAAACAGCCTCAGCCCAATAAAATAATGGCATGTGTGCTTCATTAATCATACACCTTGCAATTTCAACAATGTGCCTATTTTTCCTTTCAGCCACCCCATTTTGTTGGGGGGTATACCTGCATGTAAATTGCCTTTTAATACCATTCTCATACAAATAAGAGCTGAATTCTTTGGAGAAGTATTCTCCCCCTCCATCAGACCTTAGGGCTTTGATATATTTACCTGTCTCCTTCTCAACCTCTTGCTTGAACCTCTTGAACATAGAGAACACATCTGATTTTTCTTTAATGATGTATATCCAAACTTTTCTAGAATAATCATCAATAAATGTAACAAAATACCTTGATCCTCCCAAGGATGACTCTTTGGAAGGTCCCCATACATCAGTATGGATGAGATCCAAGAGATTTGCAGCCCTATGTGTGCTCCTTTGGAATGGTTGTCTTGCTTGCTTCCCTAGTTGACATGCATCACAAAATTCATGAAGCTCTTTGTTCTCAAACATGGGCAGCCCTCTTACAAGCTCTTCCTTGATCATATTCCTTAGCTTAGGAATGTTGACATGCCCTATTCTCTTGTGCCAAAGGTCAATTTCAGCAATCCTTTGATTACCAATCATAACAAAGCATACCTTGCTTGCATTTGGAGACACATCCAAGGTGAACATTCTTCCTTCCTTTCTTCCTTGAGCAACAAGCTTGTTTCCATCTTTAGGATTCCTTATAAAGCATCCTTTGTCATTGAATGTGACCTGCAAACCTTTCTCTACCATTTGCCCTACTGAAATAAGGTTCTTAGTAATAGATGGAACATGCAATACCTTCTCAAGCACCTTGGCTGATTTGTCACATCCAATTCTTACATCTCCAATGTGCTCTATGACATGTTCGGTGTTGTCACCTGCCTCCACACACCCTTTGGACTTTGGAACCTGCAAATTGGTGAATATATCACCCTCACAAGACATATGATTGCTGCACCCTAAGTCTATGTACCATTTGGTATCATATTTAGCATCCTTTGAATAACCATGTCTCATAGCAAGCAATTGATCATTACCTGTTTCCTTGTTTGAAGCATTTGCATAGTTCCCTTGCTTTCTTTGAGTGTATTTACCATCTTTATATCTACAATCTGAAGCTATATGATTTGGTTTACCACAATTATAGCAAATCATACCTTTGTGGGGGTTGTAGCCTCCTCTTCCTTTGCCTCTACCTCTTGCCTTTGCTTGGAATGTAGAGTCACTTGAGCTTTCTCCTTCTTCTTTGCTTTGATGGTTGCCTTGATTGTTGTAGCCTCTTCCTCTTCCTCTTCTTCCACCTCTCCCTTTGCCTCTTGAAGAGTATAGGACCTGACCATGAGTGTCCTTGCTTTTGGATGATTCTCCAAATGATGCCTCCTCAGCCACCAAGTGAGGAATGAGGTCTTCTAAGCATGGAAGTGGATCTCGATAGAGGATAGTGGTAATGAGACGCTTCCACTTGTCTTCTCCTCTCAATCCATTGAGAGTGACCTGAACCAAGTCTTCATCATCAACCTTGCATCCCACTGATGCTAATTGATCCCTTAGATCCTTGATTTTGAGTGTGTACTCAACCACACTTTGGTTACTAGCTTTCTTCATGGTATTGAGCTCATTTTTTAGTTGCATCTTCCTAGCTCTTGTAGAGGTTGCATAAACCTTTTCCAAAGCATCCCATACATCCTTGGAATTATCAAAATTTTGTATATGACCAACCATAGCATTAGAAATTACCTGAGATATGAGAAACATTGCTCTTCTATTCCTTTCTTCCCACTCTTTGAGCTCCTTCCTTTGTGCATTGGTAGTGGTTGCATCTTCAAGGTCTACATCAGGCCTTTCTTCTTCTCCATTCACTATGGACCATAGCCCTTTGCCCATGAGGTAAT
>CM035435.1:34558238-34575738 GCA_020310875.1 Ceratopteris richardii | reverse complement strand
ATAGACTTTTACATGAGATAAATGATAAGAACAATAAGGCTAGGTTCCTATGGTTCATTCTTCAAGTGATATCCTCATGAATTAACCCAAGCTAGGCTTCCAAACTCCAAGCTTTATGTTGAGTCTTCAAGGTTGATATCCAAGCCAAGTGTTAAGGCTTGAATTACACCAACAGCTCCCCCTCAAGCCAAACACTTTGGCTCAAGTCTTCATCTCTAATCTTCAATTACTTCCTGCAATCCAATCATGGATTTAAATCTGCATAGCTTGCTTCCATCCAGAGCTTTAGTAAGTAAATCTGCACATTGCATATTAGTAGACACATATGACAATTGAATATCTTTGCTAAGTAATTTCTCCCTCACATAGTGGTAATGAACCTCTATGTGTTTTGTCCTAGCATGATAAATTGGATTAGCTGCTAGGTGAAGAGAACTTGTGTTATCACCAAATATAATTGGTGGCCTTGTGTATAGGCCCAATTCTGAATATAAAAGCTTCAACCATATGGCTTCTTGAGTGGCATTTGCTAGCCCTCTATACTCTGCCTCAGTAGATGACAAAGCTACTGTGGGTTGTTTCTTGGATGACCAAGAAATTGGTTTATCACCTGCAAAACATATGTAACCAGATGTGCTTCTCCTGTCATCCTTGCAACCTGCCCAATCTGCATCTGAATACACTTTTATGTCAATGTCTGATGTATAAGGAAAGTACAAACCATGATTTTGTGTTCCCTTTAGGTACTTTACTATCTTCTTTGCTGTCTCCAAATGAGGTACTCTTGGTTTGTGCATAAATTGGCTAAGTACACTAACACCATATGATATATCAATCCTGGTTAAGGTAGCATAATTTAGACTACCTACCAAACTTTGGTAACCTGTAATATCTTTGAGTTCTTCTCCTTCATGTGCACTGAGTTTGTGGTTGACCTCCATAGGAATGTTTGAGACTTTAGCTTCCTGCAAATTAAACTTCTTGACCATGTCCTGAATGTACTTCTTCTGAGTAATAAAGATACCCGAGTTTGTGTATACTAATTCAAGTCCTAGGAAGTACTTCAATAATCCAAGATCATTGATCTTGAATTCCTTCATCATCTGTCCTTTGATGTGTCTTATTCCCTGAACATCATTTCCTGTAATAATGATGTCATCAACATAGACACACAAGTATATTACCTCTGAATTGTTTCTTTTGATAAATAATGAAGTATCTGCTTTACTCATCACAAATCCTTGATCTAGGAGATAGGTTTTCAACCTGTAATTCCATGCTCTAGGTGCCTGCTTCAATCCATACAGAGCCTTCTTCAATTTACAAACATGATTTACCTTATTGGGATCTTCATAGCCAGGTGGTTGTGACATGTAGACTTCTTCAGATATCCATCCATTTAAGAATGCATTCTTCACATTCAATTGGTACATGTTCCAATTCTTGGATGCAGCTACACTCACCATAATTCTGATAGTTGGCATCTTGGCCACAGGAGAAAATGTCTCCTCATAATCAATGCCTTGGGTTTGTGCAAAAACCTTTGGCTACCAACCTAGCTTTATACCTGTTTATTGTACCATCTGAATTCCTTTTGAGTTTGTAGATCCATCTGGATCCTATCACCTTCATGGAGTCCTTCTTGGGTACCAAGTCCCAAGTATCACTCTCCTTGAGAGCCTCCATTTCTTCATCCATTGCTTCCTTCCATTCTGGTTTAGTGATTGCTTCTTCAAATGTACCTGGTTCTTCATTCAAGAGATCCTTTGCAAGATATACAGAGTGCTTGGTTACAAGTGAAGTATCATACCCATACCTAATAGGTTTTTTCTTTTCTCTCTGAGATCTCCTCATAGCTTGTGTTGAGGATTCTGGATTATCTTCTAGTTGCTTCATCTTCATCTTCCCTTTGGATTTCCAAGCCTTGAACTCTTCAATGTTGATGGTGTCTTCATCATCTGAGTTTGTGTCCTCTTTCTGAATTGGTTCTTCTCTGATAAGCTTGGGGAAGTCTTCTTCCATATCATAAGGTAGGCTAACTTTCCTGCACTCATTTTCATACCATGAGTCATTTTCATCAAAGATGACATCTCTGCTCACCTTGAAGCCTTTGTTTGAGGGGTTATAGAACCTGTATCCCTTCTGATTTAAATCATAACCAATGAAGATACATTTTTCAGCTTTAGGGTCTAGCTTTCCCCTTACCTGTGAGGGAATATGCACATATGCAACACAACCAAAGATCTTGCAATGATCCAGAGATGGTCTCTTACCATGCCAAGCTTCATATGGTGTCATTCCATCAAGTGTCTTTGATGGCAACTTGTTAATTAAATATGTGGCAGTAGATACACTCTCTGCCCAAAGATAATTTGGCAATTTCTTTTCATTTAGCATAGACCTAGCTGTCTCTACAATGAGTCTATTCCTTCTTTCAGCTACCCCATTTTGTTCAGGTGAGTACCTTGTAGTAATCTCCCTCTTGATGCCTCTTTCCTGCAAGAAATCTTCAAAGTCATTGGAGAAGTATTCTCCACCACCATCTGACCTTAGCTTCTTCAAATGTCTACCTGTTTGATTTTCAACTAATGCAAGATACCTTTTGAAGCAATTAAATACTTCATCTTTATGTTTCATGAAGTATAAGACAGTCCACCTGCTATAGTCATCAATGAAGGACACATAGTACCTTGATCCAGATATGGATGGCTCCTTGCTAGGTCCCCAAACATCTGTATGCACCAATTCCAGATAGTCTTCATGCATAAAACCTTTCTTGGTATAGGGCAATCTGTGTGACTTACCAAATTGACAAGCCCCACACTTGTATATCATGTGTTGCTTGGATACATTAGGTATCCCAAGCACACATTGATCCCTACTCATTTGTTTTAAGGTCCTCTCTCCAATGTGACCTAATCTCTTGTGCCAAATCTCCAATTCTGATAGTGTTTGATCCTTATAGTTGTACAAAGCAATACTCTTAGTGTCTTCAAGTTCAAAGGTAAACAATCTACCTGATTTTTCTCCCTTGGCTATCCTTCTGAATCCATGTCTTGGATCCTCCACATATGCACCATGTTGAGTGAACCTGACCTGTAGACCTTTTTCCACAATCTGACCTACACTCATCAGATTCTTGGTGATTGTTGGAACATACAATACTCTGCTCAATAAATTCTGATTACCATCACTAGTTTTGACATTGCCTACTTTAACAACTGAATGTTTAGTGTCATCACCTGTCTGTACTTGATGCTTGCCTTTGGGTTCCTCCAAATCAAAAAGTAGTGCAACATTTCTAGCTACATGATTAGAGCAACCTGAATCAATATAGAATAAGTGTTCATCATTGATACCTGACTTAGATGTCATATTCATGATCAATAAGGAATCATCTTGCTCCTCTGCATAATTGTTGTAGTCTTTCCTATTTCTGTATCCACCTTGATAGTTGCCATTGTGATTGTAGTTGTTGTTATAATTATTGTTGTAGCCATGGTAGCTTTGAGATTGGTTGAATCTGCCTCTGCCTTGAGAGTATCCTCCTCTTTGGTGACCTCTTCCTCTTTGGTTCTTATATTTTTTATAGCATTCATCTGTGGTATGGTTAGACAAGCCACAAATATTGCATGGAGATTGGTTATAGGGTCTTCCCCTACCTGACTTACCTCCTCTGCCCCTACCTCTAGAAGATCTACCTCTCCCTGCATAGTTTGCTTGGGAGGTAGAGCCTTCTTCATCAATCTTTTTGTTTTTACTCTTGTCTTTACCCTTCTTATCAGTATATAGGGCAGAGGGATTGTTACCTTTTGATTGCTCTCCATTCTTTGTGATCTTTGCTTCATGTGTAAAGAGTTGTCCAATCAGAGTTGTTAGATCAGGTGCTTGGATGTCCATGTATAAGTCCATTGTTGTGGTAAAGCTCTCCCACTTGTCATCTGCCTTTAGTCCATTGATCACTTGTCTGACTATTTGCTCTTCCTCAATCTCCTCTCCAACACTTGCAAGTTGGTCTGCAATGTCTTTGACCTTGGTGACAAAGTCTGAGACACATTGTTTTGATTGCTTCCTAAGAGTTGTAAACTCAACCCATAGCTGATTCTTTCTGGCCCTTGTGCTTGATGAAAAATATGTTGACAAGGTTTCCCAAGTCTCTTGGGAAGTCTTACAATTCCTTATATGTGGTAGAAGGAAATCAGAAATAGAGTTTAGAAGATATGACCTTGCCAAAGCATCTTTTGCACACCATTGGTTGAGCCTCTCATGTTCATCCTTTGTGGGTAGGCCTCTAGTCTTGAATGAGGGCAATTCCTCATCTCCTGATATGAATCCAAACAAGCTCCTTCCTTGTAGATAGGTCTTCATTCTCAATGACCAAGCTTGGTAGTTGTTCCTGTCTAATTTGTCAATGAAGGAAGGGAAACCATCACCCATGATTACCTTATTTGCTCTGATACCACTGTTGGGAGTGATGGTTGGATGTACTCAGGAGATCAAGTTGGTGCTGCTAGACCTGCTTCACACCTGCCCTCCTTTTACTCCAGATATGCTTAGTAGACTTCTTGAGCTTCCAAATGATACCAAGAAACCTTATATGTGCTTTGCAAATGTTATGAGTAATGATCAAATCAAGACAGACTACTTGTGACTTCAAAATCCTGAAAAACTTGCTATTTTGGTATTGACACCTGCTCAATGTTATGCTCAGTGTGACCAATGTAGATACAATTAGAAAAATTCCTTCTAGAGATATTCTATTAGCTTAGTAAGCTTCCATTTTCAAGTGGAATGAAAGGAAATGATAAACTACACTCATAGAAATCACTTTAGCAAAATAAGGTGTACCCCCGATTTTTTAGGAGACTTATAGTCACAGACCAGTGAGCACCCCGACTGGGATTTCTCTCCAATGGTTGATCCAATAGCCTTGAAACTTTTTAGGTGTATAGTAGACTTTAAGCTGAATCCAATGCACTTTGAATCATCCAATTTGGTTCAGTATATCTTGAGATATGCCTCTTGGAAGTTGACAGACTTGAAGGTAGTCACTCAGAGAAACCAGAAGTTGTAAAATGTAAGTATATTGATTAAATCTAATGATTGTACATTCCCATTGGCATGTAATGTGATGCTCAATGGTACTCAGAAATGTAGGCTATGGTGTAGCTTACACACACTCAAAAATTCACTCAGAAATGTCTCGGGAAGAGTGTCACATACCCCGCGACTTTTTTCTCATCTTTTATAAGAGTTAATTAGTCATTTGATTTTGAATTCAAACTAATCTCCTAGAATCTTTCACCTAAAAAATGATTGAGATATTCCCTCAATCATTCAACCACTCAACCAATTGGATTTTCCACGACTTTCTCAAGTAGGTGAGTTTACAAGAATGGTTAAAGTCATATAGACTTTTACATGAGATAAATGATAAGAACAATAAGGCTAGGTTCCTATGGTTCATTCTTCAAGTGATATCCTCATGAATTAACCCAAGCTAGGCTTCCAAACTCCAAGCTTTATGTTGAGTCTTCAAGGTTGATATCCAAGCCAAGTGTTAAGGCTTGAATTACACCAACATTAACGTTCTTCCGTATACCTCAAACTCCAACAAAACTTCACAACTTTTACACTAAAGTATCTATAATCCTTCCCATGATTCTACTGGGTAAGTGTGGATAGATCTACCAAAGAGTCCAATTAATGTTTGGGATACCTATTTGAATTTGAATTCAAATAAGAATCATGGATTTTGGATTCTTTTAGAATTACTTTAATTCTTGACTTTAGTTTCTTAGAACCAGTTGCAATAGATGAAAGCATTTGTTGGTTCTCCTTAGGTATGAACTAAGGATAAATGAACATACATATATTTTTTTCTCAATATCCAAAGTATTCCATAGTTATGCTTAAGCAAATAGGCTTTCCATATGTACCAAAAACTCCCCCTCAATCCTAAGATGCTTGAGTCTTCATTCCTTCGCAATTTCCTAAAGTTGAATGATTGATTTGAATCTCCTTAGCTTCACTTTATTTAAAGCTTTAACCATCACGTTTGCACATTTTTGTTGATTTGAGATGTATGAAAGCTCAATAATCTTGCTTGTAATCATCTCCCTAAAATAGTGATAATGGACCTCAAGGTGTCTGGCCCTGGCATGATAAATAGGGTTTGTTTCAAGATGCCAAGAAATCATATTATCACTAAATATGTGACGAGTAGATGACTTCATCCCTAGATCAACATATAGTGTCTTATGTTGGAGTTTATTGACCTCCAAAATATAGCTGGAAGTAGATGGAACCCCCTAGGAACAAGTTGACCTTCTCACAAACTTCATCACAGAAAACCAGTCATGCTTGCAGAGCTTACTGTTCTCTACTGGCTTAGAATTTTTTATAACTGTTTTAGCCACATATACTAGAGACCAAGAGATTTCCAATGAGCCAACAAAAACTCAGTTTGGATGAATACGCAAGGAGATATGACTTCTGCAAGTTTGAGGTTTAATGGAGACCTTCAGCAGGGGTGAAACCCGAGAACACACACTACTTGCAGAGAGTACTGCTCTCAACTCACAAACCCAATGATTATGAAAATTTAGAGCATGAAAGTATACAGTAAGAGCTTTCAAATGAGCTATTAAACATGTAATGTGGATATATAAGGAGGGAGATACAAGCTCTCCAATCTCTGCATACAAAACTACAACAGCGTAGAGATACACATATGAGTCTCTTGGACTTCCCACAAGATCACGACTTCTCTCCTCTTTTTATAGCATGGGAAACTAATCTAAAACCTTCCTAATACATCTAAATTTGTGGTAGACACTTGGTTGAAGATATTACATGACTCAAGTGCTCAAATAAGCAAAGTATTGATGGACTTTGAGAACTAGCCACATCGACCTTCCACTAGGACACCACTGCAGCTCCCTTGTGACTTACTAATTTGACTCACCATGTTCTAGAACTCACATGGTATTTTGGCTATATTTAATGAATAATGTGAGCCTTCGTGAAGTATTTGAAGACTTCCCAAAGGTATTTACATAATTTGAAACTTGTACCCTACATAAAACAAATGTTCGCAACATTCTCCCCTTCAAGTTTCGAAGGGTATTTCCTTCATGCCAAGAATATAGTTGAATCTTTGAAGCTTTGGTCCATCCAAGGATTTGGTGAAGATATCTGCAACTTGATCCTTTGTTCCCACAAAAGAAACTTGTACTTTATTGTTTATGGCCTTCTCTCAAACATAATGATAGTGTACTTCTATATGCTTTGTTCTAGCATGAAAAATAGGATTTGAGGTCATATGAATGCTGCTCAAGTTATCCCCATATATCAGTGGTACATCAACCTGCACATTCAAGTCATGAAACAACTTTTTAAACCACATAACCTCAGTAGTAGCCAATGCTAAACCTCTATACTCAGCCTCTGTAGAAGATAGAGCAACTGTAGGCTGTTTCTTTTAACTCCATGTTAATGTCTTGTTTCCTGCTATTACCACATATCCACTTGTGGATCTTCTATCATCTTTGTTTCCAGCCCAATCTGCATCACTAAAGACTTTAAGAGTTAGATCAACATCATGACTATAAAATAATGATTCGTTCATGGTACCTTTCAAATACCTAAGCACTCTTTTTGTTGCATGCATATGAGGTACTCTAGGTTCATGCATAAACTGTGACAATACTCCCACTGCATAGCATATATCAGGTCTAGATTTTGTTGCATAAATCAAAGATCCTACCATGGATCTATATGCATTCATATCATGAAACTCATCACCTTCCTTTGCACTCAACTTTACATTACATTCCATTGGAGTAGAAACAAATTTACATTCCTACATACCAAACCTTTTCAGCATATCATATATATATTTTCTCTGTATCAACCACATACCCTCATCGCCATACACAATTTCAATCCCAAGAAAATATATAAGCAAACCAAGATCTGAAATTTTAAATTATTTTCCCAAATTACCTTTTATCTCTTCAATTTCTTTTGCATCATTCCCTGTAATCAACAAGTCATCTACATAAATGCATACATAGACACACATGTCATCTACATGTTTTACATAAAGTGAAGGATCAACATGACTCGCTGTGTATCCTTGCAGCATAAGATACTTTACCAACCTTGCATTCCATGCCCTTGGTGCCTGTTTAAGACCATACAATGCCTTCTTTAACCTGCATACATGATCAGGACATTTTGCATTCACATAACCATCTGGTTGTGACATATACACTTCTTCATTTAACTCACCATTAAGAAAGGCATTCTTTATATCGAGTTGATATATATTCCACCTTTTACTTGCAGCTAAAGCCAACAAATTTCTCACTGTTGCCATGATTGCTACTAGACTAAATGTTTCCTTATAGTCCAATCCTTGAGTTTGATTATATCCTTTTGCTACAAGTCTAGCCTTGACACACTACCATCACTATTTCTTTTAATCTTAAAAAACCACTTGCAACCAATTACCTTTTGTTTTGGTGTCTTTGGAACTAAAATCCAAGTCTTGTTATCCTGTAGTGCTTCTATTTCTTCTCTCATTGCTTTCTCCCATCTTTCATCTCCTTTTGCCTCATCATAACATGTGGGTTCATTTTCCTGCTCAACTTTTGTCATAAAAGCATAATGAGTATTCATGAAAGATTCATAAGTATACCTTTGAGGTTGCTTACTCACTCTTGTAGTTCTTCTTACCTCCAATGTAGATGCTCTTCCTTTCTTATTAGGAACCTTTGATGATTCTCCATACTCACATACATCACTAATTTCCTCTCCTTCATCATTAACTTCAACAAGTTTGAGTTTACCTTTACTTTTAACACTTGGAGGTGACTCTTGCCTTAATCTTCCATTGAATGGTAGCTCTCTTTCTTCATCCAAACCACTTTTCGCATCACTTAAACTTCTTTTGGGCTGAGGTAAGCACTCATCTCCTTCACCTGTATCTTCTTCATCTCCATTTATGACCTGCAAACTTTTCTTATCTACATACCATGAAAGTGATTCATCAAAATTTACATCTCTTGAAACAACCACCTTATTGCTATGAGGATTATAACATCTATATCCTCTTTGAGTATCTGCATAACCAATAAATATGCACTTTTCTGATTTCACATCAAGTTTTGATCTCACTTCACTAGGTACATGTACATAACATACACAACCAAATACTTTCAAATGACTTACACTTGCTTTCCTTCCATGCCATACCTCATATGGTGTCAAATGATGAACTCCAGTAGTAGGTACTCTATTCATAATGTACACACTTGTGCTAACAGCTTCAACCCAAAAAGAACTAGGAAAACACATATCATTTAGCATGCATCTAGACGCTTCTGCTATGATTCTGTTTCTTCTTTCTGCGACTCCATTTTGATGTGGAGTATACCTGCATGTAGCTTCTCTTTTGATACCTTCATTATACAAAAAATCAGTAAAAGCTTGAGAGAAATACTCTCCTCCTCCATCGTATCTTAGCTTCTTAACAAATCTTCCTATTTGCTTCTCGACAAACGATTTAAAATTTTTGAAACAATCAAAGACTTCACTCTTATGTTTAATGAAATACACAAATGTCATTCTACTATGATCATCAATGAATGATACATAGTACTTATTACCAGCCAAGGATGCCTCTTTAGTAGGACCCCATACGTCCGTGTGTATAAGTTCTAGCAATCCACTGCTTACATAGCTTGAATGCTTGAAAGGCTGTCTACTCTGCTTACCCATTTGACATGCTTCACAAAGATGCACCATATGTTGCTTAGTAAGATTAGGTAATCCTTCAACAATCCTCTTTTTTGATAGCTCCTTTAACATGTGTACATTCATGTGTCCAATCCTTCTGTGCCATAGATCAAGCTCTGCTATTCGATGCATACCATAAGAGAAATAGTTTGTATGATTTGGGTTTACCTTGAATGTAAACAATCTACCTTGTTTTTGACCTCTAGCAATTAACCTCCTTTGCTTTGGATCCTCAATGAAGCAACCTGCATGATTAAATCTTATTTGCAAGCCTTTTTCTACCATTTGCCCAACTGACATCAAATTCTTAGTGATCGTTGGCACATAAAGTACATCCTTCAAGCAATTTGTCTTGCTCTTATCCTGCATAACAACATCTCCAACCTGCATAATCTTATGTGTTGTATCATCTCCTGTTTCAACATGACCTTTACATGAAGGATTATGCATATTAGAAAACCATGAAGCATCATGTGACATATGGTTAGAGCAACCACTATCTACATACCATACATCACTATTGCAATTCATCTTAGTTTCTACATTCATCATAAGAAGAGAATCATAATCATCACTTTTACCTTCAACTGCATAATTTCCTTGTTGTTTACCTCTTCTTGAATAGCCTCCTCTTCGATTACCACCTTGATTATTTTCATTTTGATACCAATCTTTGGCATAGTGTCCATACCTTCCACATATATAGCAATTGTTGTTATCTTCACTCCTTTGTCTTTGATTGTAGTTGTAGTTGCCTCTCGTACCTCTAGCGCTTGATCTTCCTCTTCCTCTTGTATTGGCGAAGCCACTTGAAGTCCCTTGATCATCGCTCCTTCTTCCTCGACCTCTATTTGAACCTCTTCTTCCTCTGTTTCCACCTCTTGATGATCCTACATAAAGAGCTTGTCCTTGAGATCCTTTTTTATTTGAAGTAGAGCCATTTAGATTCATCTCCTCCGTGACCATAAGAGCAACAAGCTGATCAAAGTCTGGTAATTCTCCTCTAACATAAATTGAAGTAATAAATGGTTTCCATCTCTCTTCATCCTTGAGTCCATTAAGAGTATGTGCAACCAAGTTCTCATCCTCCACATGAGCTTGAATTGATCCTAGTTGATCTACAATCTCTTTAACCTTCAACAAGTAATCGTTGACCGATGTCCTTGTATCTTTCTTTATGTTATTCAACTCATTTTTGAGTTGAATCTTCCTTGCTCTTGTACCTGTAGCATACAACCTTTCCAATGCAAGCCAAACATCTCTACTTGTTTCTAGATCTTGTATGTGTCCTACCATTGAATCTTGAATATTTTGTGATAAAATGAATATAACCCTTTTGTCTCTTTCATTCCAAAGTCTAAACTCCCTCAATTGTTGCTGATTTGGATCCTCTGGTAATATAGGTTTGATATCCGTTCCATCAATCAAACCATACAAGCCTCTACCTTGCAAGTATGTTGTGATTCTAAATCGCCATGCTTGATAGTTGTACTTATCAAGCTTCTCTATTTGTGCATGTTGATCACCCATTGTGTAAATACTAAACTTCCTCCTTTAACACTCCTTTTGGATATATGTGATAAAAAGAAGTATGAGATTTACCTTTGTAATAAAGTTTATGCACCTTTCTTTGCTTGGATGTTGCTTGAGATGCTTCCTTGCTATCTCTTTCTACCTTTGTGTAGTGTCGATGATGAACCTCTGCTCCAATAGCTTCAAATTCTTCATCAAGGTATTATAAACTTCTCCAAGCTTCCATTCCTTGATCTGACACCAATGTTGGAGTTTATTGACCTCCAAAATATAGCTAGAAGTAGATGGAACCCCCTAGGAACAAGTTGACCTTCTCACAAACTTCATCACAAAAAACCAGTCATGCTTGCAGAGCTTATTGTTCTCTACTGGCTTAGAATTTTTTAATACTATTTTAACCACATATAATAGAGACAAAGAGCTTTCCAATGAGCCAAAGAACACTCAATTTGGATAAATACACAAGGAGATATGACTTCTGCAAGTTTGAGGTTTAATGGAGACCTTCAGTAGGGGTGAAACCCGAGAACACACACTATATGCAGAGAGTACTGCTCTCAGCTCACAAATCCAATGATTATGAAAATTTAGAATATGAAATTATACAGTAAGAGCTTCCCAATGTGCTATTAAAGATGTAATTTGGATATATAATGTGGGAGATACAAGCTCTGCAATCTCTGCAATCTCTGCATACAAAACTATAGCAGCGTAGAGATACACATATGAGTCTCTTGGACTTCCCACAAGATCACGACTTCTCTCCTCTTTTTATAGCATGGGGAACTAATCTAAAACCTTCCTAATACATCTAAATTTGTGGTAGACACTTGGTGGAAGATATTACATGACTCAAGTGCTCAAATAAGAAAAGTATTGATGGACTTTGAGAACTAGCCACATCGACCTTCCACTAGGACACCACTGCAGCTCCCTTGTGACTCACTAATTTGACTCACCATGTTCTAGAACTCACATGGTATTTTGGCTATATTTAATGAATAATATGAGCCTTATTGAAGTATTTGAAGACTTCCCAAAGGTATTTACATAATTTGAAACTTATACCCTACATAAAACAAATGTTCGCAACATCTTAATCCCCATGGATTCTTGAGTAACAGTAGCCAATCCTCTATACTTAGCTTTAGTAGGTGAGAGAGCAATACTAAATTTCTTCCATCATGACCAAGAAATGAGTTTAGAACTTGCAACTCAAAGATAACTAGAGGTACTTCTCCCATCATCTCTTGATGTTTCCCAATCTCTATCATAAATTTTTTTATATCTATATCTGAGTTCTATGAATAGAGTAGGCCTTCATTTATTGTCCCTTTGAGATAATGGAGTATGAATTTGGCTTCTACCATGTGCAACTTTGTAGGTGAGTGCATAAGTGCACTCAAAGTAATTGACATCTACTTTTATGAGAGTAGCATAATTGAGACTTACAAATGGGGTTTGATAGCCTATCACATATTCAATGAGATCTCCTTCATGAGCACTCAATTTGGAATTCACTTCCATAGATGTATGTGAAACCTTTTCATTTTCCATTTTTAACTTTTTGATGTAGTTTCTCTAAGTAAGGTACATGCCATGCTCTATATATAAGAGTTCTAATCCAAAAAAATATGTTAAATGTCATAACGTTTTGCATATATTTGGTGTAGTTTCTCTAAATAAGGTACATGCCATGCTCTGTATAGAAGAATTCCAATTGAATGAAGTATGTTGGATGTCCTAAATCAATTATCTTGAATTCTTCCTTCATTTGATGTTTGATTCTTCTTATGCCTTCAACTTCATTACTCGTTACAATCATGTCATCCACATACATATAGAGATATATGACATCTCTATGTAATCTTTGAATGGACAAGGAAGGATCTACTTTGCTCACCAAAAATCCTTTGTCTTGTATGCAAGTAACTAGTCTATGATTTGAAGCTCTTGGAGCTTCCTTTAGCCCATATAAAGCTTTTCTTAATCTAAAAACATAGTCAAGATCTTGTGAATCTATAAAACTAGGGGGTTGAGCCATGTATACCTCTTCTAATATCCATCCATCCAAGAAGCCATTCTTGACATCCATTTCATATATCTTCCAATTCTTGAGCTACAATACTCATGAGTATTTTAATTCTAGGCATCTTTTCTATAGCAGAGAAGGTCCCCACATAATCAATGCTTTGGGTATAACCATATCCCTTGGCTACTAACCTATCCTTATATCTCTTGTTTTTTTCATTAGAGTTTTTTTAATCTTTAGATCCATTTTGATCCAATTCATGGTCGATGTCTTAGGCACTAGGTCCCACGTGTTATGCTCCTACAATTCTTTAATCTATTCCTCCATGGCATGCTTCCACTTTAGCTTCTTCTTGATTCCTCATATGATGAGTGTTCTTTAGAGTTCATGTATTTATGAGCCATGGTAGTGACCATTGAGAAATCATATCCATATCTTTCTTGTTTTTTGTTTCTCTTGTAGACCTTGTAATTGCTCATTGAACTGATTCTATTATATCTCTTAATTCCTCCGCTTTGGCTTTAACTTTTGAGTTCCAAGACTTGATCTCCGTTCTAGATGTCTTCTAGCCATCCTTTGATTCATTTGAATCTTCAAGTACATTTTGAATTTTCTTGATAGCGTTGGAAAATCATCCTCCAAGGCATACGCCGAATTCATTTTCTAGTAGTCATCTTTATTTTTTTCATTAAATACTACATATCAACTTACTATCAATCCTTTATTGCTAGGATTATGAAGTCTATGACCCTTTTAACTTAGTTCATATCCTATGAACACACATTTCTTTTCCTTGGAATCAAGCTTCCCCCTTATTTATGATGACATGTATGCATATGCAATGCATCCAAATTTTTTATAGTGATCCAAGATTTTTGTTATTCCATTTAGAGGTTCATAGGGTTTCATTGCTTCCAAGGATTTTGAAGGTGACCTATTGATAAGATATGTAGCCTTGGATACTACCTTTACCCATAGGTAATTGGGAAACCTCTTCTCATTAAGCATGTACATGGCTACTTCCACAATGCTTCTATTCCTTCTTTATGCTACGTAATTTTGCTCATGTATATCTTATTGTAATCTCTCTTTTAATTCCTTTCTCTTCTAATAAAGTGTGAAACTCATGGGAGAAGTATTCTCCCTTTCCATCAAACTTAGCCTTTTTAGTGTTCTACCTCTTTAATTTTCTACAAGTGCATGATACTTCTTGAAACAAGAGAATACTTCATCTTTATGTTTCATGAAGTAGAGTATAGTCCATCTGTTATAATCATTAATTAAACACATATAATACCTTGACCGTGAGATAGATGGTTCCTTACTTAATCCCCCATTTTTGAAGTTGTTATTGCCATTGTATATATTATTATTGTTGCACATGCTTCTAGAAGCTCCATATTCTACTCTAGTGTATCCTCTTCCTTTGCACTTTCTTGGATTCATGTAGCGATGTCCGATAATATGGTTTGGTAGTCCACATATGGCACAAGGTGAGGAGCTTTGAGAAATCCCCCTACCTTGTCTACCTCCCCTTTTGCTTCCTATTGATCGTGTCCCTCTACTTGCAAATTTAGATTGAGAGGTACTTGCCTCTTCATTAGCATTCTCCGCTTTGCCCTTGGCGTATTTACTGCTACCTTTATCATTTCCTAGGATAGAGGACTCATTAACTTTTGATGTATCATCCATTTTTCATAAGCTTGGGTTCATGAATTAAGATATGTCCCATGATTGTGTTGAAATATGGTACTTGTATGTTCATAGAGAAGTCCATGGCAATTGTGAATGCTTCCCACTTATGATTTTATTTGATTCCATTGATGAAATTTCCAATTCTTCATCTATGACCTCTCCAATGCTTCCTAATTGATTAGATATGCCATAATCTTGATGATAGAAGTTACTGACATTCTACTTGGGTTGGTTCTTGGGTTTCTTGTGAATTCTTACAACCCCTTATATGTGGAAGTAAGAAATTAAAAATATATTTTAGATTATATGACCTTACCAAAGCATAGTTTGCACACCATCTATTCAACCTCTCATGCTCGCCTTGTTTTTTTTTGTCCTTTAGTCCTTGGCATAGGCATCAAATCATCTCAGGATATGTATCCATATAGTTTTCTTCCTTGAGGATATGCTTCCATCCTTAGAGACCACATTAAGCACTTAATTCGATTAAATTTATCAATTTAAGAAGGAAGGCCATGATCCATAATGTGTATTTTATGATGATGCTCTGATACCACTATGAGGAGGTGATGGTAGAGCATACAAATGAGAGGGTCTTTGTGGAAACCTCCTCTAAACCAGACCATTTCTTGCTTGCAAACACTAATAGACTTTCCAAGCTTGCAAATTATACATAGATATGACCAAAATACTTTGGAACATTGATCTCAAATTTTTTATTCAATTTACAAACTACTTTTAAATTTTGAGCATGAAGAGAAGACCTTCTATTTATGGAAGAAGGCACTCAAAAAAATGCTCAGTTCTTTTGGCTTACTATGAATTCATCAAAATCATTTTGCATAAATTCTAATAAGATGGTACCTAATCTATTGCAAGTGATATCATGAACTTAGAGTGATTCAGTAGCAAGTAATGTACATAAGAACTCACAAGTATCATCTTGATATTTTAAGAAGTAGATATTGCATCTACACAATCATAGAAATCAATTCATTTCTTTCTACACAAAGGTTCTATGATAAAAATGTTGCATAAACAAGTTCAAAAGGTGTTATCTTTATGGTCCAAGAATTGGATGAGATAATGAGACCATAGGTTCACTTCAATGATTCCATGAACTTGGTAGACTTTTGAAGAGGACACTGACAAGAATGGATAGTACCTCAAGATGATGATGAATCTTCAAGTATATGTATTGAAATGTAAAGCACAAATGTGTCAAGGCCTCTCATGAGAACCAGTGATCAGCATGTCATCAACATAAAACATAATGATCAGAAGCACATCATTAGCACGCTTAACATATAAGGTGCTTTCAGTTGGAATGTTCTCAAAATTGCATAATTAGGACAGAAACCAATTGCTCCTATAAGTTCCTTGACCCATATTCAAGAAGATTTTATCATACAACAATAAGCCCCATATAATTCCTTAACATAGATCAAAACTAATATTATCTTATAATTCCTAAATGCAAATTGAAGTCGATCTTATAATATAAGTTCTAACGATCCTATTGTCTAATTCCTCAGAATGATCGATCACAATCTTTCATACAAGTTCCATAACAAAGATCAAAGATGATGACTTATACAAGTTGTAAAACACATATGAAAGATGATTGTTCATACATGGAATGTTATGATGTAATATTTAACCCACATCGAGGATGTTCATATGCTTTTAATTCTTTAATGTAGATTTTAGTAAGTTTTAACATAAAATTACTCTCTATAGATTGAAATGTATCATGCCATATAAGGTTCTGAATAGAAATCAAAGTCCATGTTATCATATATGTTCTATTGCACATACATGAAATGATGCATGCTAGGTTGGAAACAAACTGTAAGATGCCACATTGATTTTCCACCGGAAAAAAAAAGATGTGTAGGTAATAATGAAATTTTATGTTTAGGATATTCTGACCATGTCTGCAAAATTTTATAGCAATAAGTTTTTAAATTCTCTCTCTAGAAAGTTGTCGCATGAAATTTGTATGTTAATTTTGAGCATGAAGATGAAGGAATCTGAAAAAGTGTTGTATGAGAGAAAGGTAGAGTACCCTTAGTAGAAAAACTTTACCTGATTGAATTTTTTGTAGTTCCTATGTTTTATGTCTCATTTGGTTCCATGAAGATAGGTTAATGAAGAGATTTTTCATGTTTTTTCATCTCTCTCTAGAATTTTCGATTTTGCAGGGCCCAAAAGTGATATCTGGAAGCAGATTTGGACCTGAGGTGTCTCTAACATTATTGTACAGATTTAACAACTGAATATTTTTGTGTCTCACAAGGTCAAGCTGATTCCTCACTGTTTTTGAGTTACAGGGCTTCGAAAAGTGCCGTTTTCCAACACTTAAAAAAAAAAAGAGAAGCCTTCATTCATTCATCTTATTCATGTTCGCGGATTTAGAAAACGCACATGGGTATA
>CM035435.1:34548238-34550738 GCA_020310875.1 Ceratopteris richardii | reverse complement strand
TGCAAAGGTAAGATAACCAGAAGTGCTCCTTCTATCTTCCTTGGAGCCAGCCCAATCTGCATCAGAAAATAGCTTCAAACCTAAATCAGATACATAAGGATAATAAAGTCCTTCATTTATGGTTCCTTTGAGATACTTGAGAATCCTTTTGGCAGCATCCATATGTGGTTTCCTTGGTGTGTGCATAAATTGGCTTAGCACACTCACACTGTAACATATATCTACTCTTGTCAATGTGGCATAGTTGAGACTACCCACTAGACTTTGATATGATGTGATGTCCTCTATGAGTTCACCTTCATGTGAAATCAATTTGTGATTGACCTCCATTGGAGTACCTGCAATCTTACAATCTTGCATCTTGAATTTTTCCAACATGTCCTTAATGTACTTCCTTTGAGTGAGAAACAAACCATGATCTTTGTAGACAACTTCCAAACCTAGGAAGTAGGTAAGTGAACCCAAATCACTTATCTTGAACTCTTCTCTCATCTGATCTTTGATCTTCTTCATACCATCTGCATCATTTCCTATCAATATAATGTCATCTACATATACACATAGATAGATGACCTCAGAATTACTCTTTTTAATAAAGAGTGAAGGATCTGCCTTGCTTGGTTGAAAGCCTTTGTCCTGCAAGAATGAAACAAGCCTGAAATTCCAAGCTCTTGGAGCTTGCTTGAGACCATACAATGCTTTGTTAAGTTTACACACATAATCAGGATAAACTTGATTCTCAAAACCAGGTGGTTGTGCCATATATACCTCTTCTGTTATCCAACCATTCAAAAATGCATTCTTTACATCTAGTTGAAGTATCTTCCAATTCTTGGAAGAGGCAATACTAAGCAAAACCCTAATAGTAGGCATCTTTGCCACAGGAGAGAAGGTCTCCTCATAATCAATTCCCTGAGTTTGTGCAAAGCCTTTTGCTACAAGCCTTGCCTTATACCTGCTAATGGAACCATCAGAATTCTTCTTGAGTTTATAGACCCATCTTGAGCCTATTACCTTCATGGATGAAGTCTTCAATCTCTTCCTTCATTGCATGCTTCCATTCTGTTTTTTCTTTGGCCTCTTCAAATGATGATGGCTCCTCTTGGTTTATGTCCTGTGCTATGTAGATAGAATGTTTAGTTACTAATGAGGTGTCAAACCCATACCTTTCTGGTTTTTTCTTTTCCCTCATAGATCTTCTTAGGCCATGATGTGATGATTCTGCTTCATGTCCAAGTTCCTGCAATTTTGCTTTACCTTTAGACTTCCATGCTTTGATCTTTTCCATGTGAGATTCTTCATCATCCTCCGAGGTGTCTTGTTCTTCAATCTTTGATTGTTCTCTACCAAGCTTTGGAAAATCTTCTTCAAGATCATATGGTAAATTGATCTTCCTGCATGAATCTTCATACCATGAATTGTTCTCATCAAAAACTACATCTTTGCTTACCAAGAATCCTTTGTTGGTAGGGTTGTATAACCTGTAGCCCTTTTGATTGTTGTCATATCCAATAAATAAACACCTTTCTGCCTTTGGATCCATCTTGCCTCTAACCTGTGAAGGAACATGAGCAAAAGCAATACATCCAAAAATTTTACAATGATCTAAGCTTGGTCTTCTTCCATTCCAAGCCTCATATGGAGTCATCCCATCAAGGGATTTTGAAGGCAACCTGTTAATCAAGTAAGTGGCTGTAGATACAGCCTCGGCCCATAAGTAATTAGGTAAATGCTTTTCATTTAACATAGACCTTGCAGCTTCAACAATTGTCCTATTCCTCCTTTCTGCCACTCCATTTTGCTCAGGAGTGTACCTTGTAGTTACCTCTCTTTTGATTCCTCTTTCTTGAAGAAAAGAATCAAAATCATGGGAGAAGTATTCTCCCCCTCCATCTGACCTTAGCCTTTTTAGTGATTTACCTGTTTGATTCTCCACAAGAGCCAAATATCTTTTGAAACATGAAAAAACTTCATCTTTGTGTTTCATAAAGAATAGGATAGTCCATCTGCTGCAATCATCAATAAAGGAAACATAATACCTTGATCCAGATATTGAAGCTTCCTTGCTAGGTCCCCATACATCTGTATGAACCAACTCCAAGAGATCTCCATGCATATAACCTTTCTTCATGAATGGTAACCTGTGAGACTTTCCAAATTGACATGCACTACACTTATAAATCATATGTTGTTTTGACAAATTAGGAAGTCCAAGTACACTTTGGTCCCTGCAGATTTGCTTTAATGACCTTTCACCAATATGTGCTAACCTTTTGTGCCATACTTCCAATTCTGTGAGTGTCTGACTACCATAATTAAAGAGAGCAATGTTTCTAGTGTCCTGTAATTCAAATGTGAACAATCTACCTGTCTTTTCACCTTTTGCAATTCTTCTGAATCCTTGACTTGGATCTTCAACAAATGCTCCTGCTTTTGTGAACCTGACTTGCAACCCTTTCTCTACTATCTGCCCAACACTTATCAAATTCTTTGTAATGGT
>CM035435.1:34525738-34533238 GCA_020310875.1 Ceratopteris richardii | reverse complement strand
CCAAGAGTCCCAAGGTCTATTGTGTGTGCGCGCCGAGATACCAATTCCTTAGCTTGGTGTGAGCTTAGTGCAAGGTGTGCACCAGGGAAGCAGGAAGCAAGTGAAGGATTGGTGCAGGAGAGGCCACTGCCAGAGGACTTGAGATAATTGGTCTTCACTAATTGATATTCTCTGAAGTTGTATTTAGTCATTGATTAGACTGTGTGCAGTCATTGTAATTGTTGCAAGATAATCAATAGTCAAGGTTCCAAGAATATTTCTTTGCAGAAGTTCTCACTGTTATTCCATTTTCATCATCTCCTTTTTCTCCTACAAACCCTCAAACTCCTTCTCGTCCACGAATCCCCAACAAATTTGGCACGCCCGGTGGGACTTCCAAGGAGATTTGAGCATAGGAGACTATATATATTGCCATTGGAGAGCAACATTCCAGTGTCGACAACACTACTCCAGTGGGCCAAAAGGTACATATTTTTATCAAGTGTCTCATTTTAAGTGGACTATGAATAGCTCATGACCGCAACCCGGTCACAAACCTTGAGGGTCAAGTGCAAGCAGACAAGAAGAAAGGCAGTCAGAAGATCATCGAGTCCACTTTCATCAACTTCATCTGTAGGAAGCATGGCAGGACAGGTAGACCTAGAAACTTTACTCTCTAGATTGAACATAAAATTTCCTTCTTTCAGAGGTTTAGCCCATGAGGATCCAGATGAGCACATTCGAAGGTTTCTTGCATTATGCAAGACTAGAGGTCTAATGGGAAGGGAGGATGCTTTCTTGATACTCTTCCCTGCCACATTGGAAGGTCTGGCAGACAAGTGGTTTAGCCAGTTTGCTGAAAATCACTTTACCTCTTGGGATTTGATGAAAGAGGCCTTTAAAAATCAGTTTCAGCATGGCAACACGGCGGAAATCATTATAGAAGAGTTGGAAAATTTGAAATTAGGCCCAGGAGAGAAGTTCCCAGAATTTGTGACCAGGGCCAAAGCTCTAATGGCTAAACTACCAGATCCACCTCATGACTTCTTTGTCAAGAAGTGGTTAGCCAAACCCCTACCTGTGATCACCCAATGCAAAATAAAAGAGTTAGTTCTACCTACGGCTACTGTGGACGAGTTCATTAGTACGGCCACACGCTTGGAGCAGATCAGGCATCAATATGGTGCAACTTCCTCCCATCCAACCTATGATACAGAACTGGAGGACCCAGTGATCCAGTTAAGAAGGGAGCTAGAGGGCTTGAAAAGGAATAAGCCCTACACAGAGGAGGAGACTGCTGTAGCTCAGCTGAGAAAAGAGATTGAGGCCCTCAAGCTCCAAAAGGAAGAGGAAGCCCAAGCAGAAGAACTAGCTCAGCTGAGACAGGAATTGCAAGAACTCAAAGGAGGCGGCATTAAAAACGGACTATGGTGCTCCATGTGCAGCAAGCAAGGGCACATTGTAAGTGAATGTCCTATGCTAAATGTGACTTGTCAATTATGCAGGAAGATTGGGCATGAGGCCCATGAATGCCAAGTAAGGGGAATGCCAACAACGACATACTGGACACAAGGAGGGCTCTTACCACCAGCTAATGTAATGGCAGCAGCAGCAAACCAAGGTAATAACTATAATCCTAGACCGAGAACTAACTTTGCAAATGGGCCTAGAAGGCCAATTATTTGCTTCAGATGTGGAGAATGTGGGCACTACCAATCCAGGTGCACCCTTCCAGAAAATGCACCTCCTTGCAAGAACTGTCCAGAGGCCAGGGATCATTATACAAACTGTTGTCCTAAGAATCAAGCCTCTACTTCTGGACCCCATCTCCAAATGATCTCGGTGTTCAAGGAGGAAACATCACCTCAGGTGAATGAACCCTCACCATCTACTAGAGTGGTACAATTAGAAGAACTCGAATCTTTTGCAGTACAGACAAGAAGCAAGGGAATGGCAAAAGTGTTCGAAAATCAAGAATTGATAATTAAGGACTTGAACAAAGACAGAGTTGCAATTGAAGAAAAAGATACTACAAGTGCAGGCACAAACCAAAATGAATGTCTCATAGGCACCAGTGAGGCCATTGGGCATGCCTTCAACAGGGCTCAAGAAGAGTTTGGCAAAGCAAATGAAGCTCACCCTCTTAAAGAGTCAGAGGCCTCAATACTACTCAAGTCAATGAAGAAGGAGGTTAGTATTTTTGATTTAATAAAGATAGATGGGAAATTCAGGTCAGAATTATTGCAGATAATTGATGAGGCTTCTACTTCAAGCTTAGTGGCCAAGACTGCTATTGTACATAAAGGGATAGTCAGGGGGGAAGCACCCCTTACAGATTATAAAAGTCCTCGGCTTACAATATCAATCAAGGGTCATGAATTTCAAGGTGTTATTGTAGATGGTGGTTCTGGCATTAACTTGATGCCTGAACATACCATGAAAAGGATTGGACTCCACCCTTCAAGACCTGCAAATTTCACGGTTACTTTGGCAGATCAGAGCAAAGTCAGGCCCTTGGGGGTAATCCCAAGAGTTCCACTTGAAGTACAAGGTAATCTGTTCATTCTGGATTTTGTGGTTTTAAGATTGCCCCAGGTTGAAGGAGGATTTCCTCTCTTGATTGGAAGACCTTGGCTGAGGCATGCCAGTGTCATTCATGATTGGGGTAAAGATACTATGTGGGTACAAAAGAAAGGGCAGGAGCTCACACAAATTCATTTAGAAGAGGGCCCAGACAATCAAGGAAACATGAGTATGATGCAAACAGTGAGCATTTGCATGGAAACAGAAGCAGAAGATCAACCCCAAATGGATTTTGAGGAAGAAGAGGATATATTAAGTTGGCTCCAAGCAAGCAACTCTTCCTCTTGTTTTGGAATCTTTCTTGGTAACCCTTGCACAACTGAAGGTTATGATGAAGATAAGGAACAGGTACAGGTTGATGGATTGGGAGAGCCCATCAGAGACCACAGAAGGGGCAAGAAAATTCCCCTCAAATGCAACTTGGAGAAGGATGTGACAACCAACGAAGTTTCTAAAGCTAAAAGCAAGGTAAAAAATTCTGGTATTGAATGTTCTTTCCCAATTCAAGAAATCCCTGCAGGATGGATGCAGGACATAGAGGAACACATTGAAGTCCAACATTCGCTTGCTTATGAAGCAATGCACGAAAAGCTAGTAAAAGCAGACATGGAAGCAGATGCTAACGAAGATAATATGGTAGAGAGAAACCCTGTCAAAGAAATATACTTAGGCACTCAAGACAATACTCAGCCAGTTTTGGTGGCCACTTGGTTGTGGAGCCACCCAGGGCTCCTTGAAAAGGTAAAATCATTCTTGACCCAGTATGTAGATGTTTTCGCCTGGCATTATAAAGACTTAGAAGGAGTGCCTGCAACTTATGGAGAGCACAGAATCCCTCTGGTTGATGGAGCAAAACCCATAAGAGGAAGAAGTTATAGACTTAATCCAAAATATGCTGAAGCTGTCTATGTGGAAATCCAAAAGATGGAGGATGCAGGAATCATCATTCCTATTGAACACTCAGAGTGGCTCTCACCTATGGTTATAGTAACAAAGAAGAATACTAATAAAATCAGAATTTGTGTTGACTTTAGAGCACTCAACAAGGTGACCATTCCAGATGGTTTCCCTATGCCTTTTGCAGAACAGGTCATTGAAGAAGTGGCTGGGCATGCATTATATAGCTTTATGGATGGATTCAGTGGCTATAATCAGATATCAATACACCCAGAGGATCGTGAAAAGACTGCTTTTATCACACCTTGGGGAACATATGTGTATGTAAAAATGCCATTTGGGCTCAGAAATGCTCCAGCCACCTTTAACAGAACGGTCAATCTTATTTTTGGCCCCCTATTGCTGGAGTCACTTAGAATCTTCATGGATGACTTCTCTTCATTTTCAGGTTCTCATAAAGAAACTCCTCTAGATTGTTTGGACCACCACTTGAGGCAGCTGCAGAATATTTTCAAAAGATGTAGGGAGACTAAGTTAAAACTCAATCCGAACAAATGTCACTTCCTTGTGACAGAAGGAACCCTCTTAGGACATGTGGTGTCGGCTAAAGGTATGGCCCCAGATCCTGACAAAATCATTTCTATCTTAAAGTTGCCTAAACCTAAATCCCCTAAAGAGATTCAGAGTTTCTTGGGGCATACTGGATACCATAGAAGGTTTATAAAAATGTATGCAGAAATAGCTAGACCTCTAGCTAGACTTACAGGTAAAGAAGTACCCTTTAAATGGGAAGAAGAGGAGGAAGAAGCATATCAAACATTGCGGTCAAGGTTAGTGTCTGCTCCTATCTTGGTCACACCTGAGTGGTCAAAGATCTTTCACATACATGTCGATGCCAGTGCCTATGCAGTGGGGGCAGTTTTGACACAACCCAGCGAAGAATTTAAAATGGACAGGCCTATTCAATATGCCAGTAGAATTTTGACCAAGGCTGAAAGGAATTACAGTACCACAGAAAGAGAAGCCTTAGCAATGGTCTTTGCTGTCCAAAAATTCCGTCATTACTTACTGGGGGTAAAGTTTATTATTATAACAGATCACCAACCACTGAAATACCTACTCAACAAACCACAAGCCACTGGTAGAATATGGAGGTGGCTATTGTTGTTCCAAGAGTTCGATTTTTCTGTAGTCCATAAACCAGGGAAAGAAAATGTTATGGCGGATCATCTATCCAGAATAAATATGATGAATCAAACTAGTGGAATCAATGATGACTTTCCAGATGCTCATCTATTTGCTGTACAAGTTCAAGGTTGGTATTCCGACATCAAAAATTTCATTAAATCTGGGTTGTATCCAGAAAAGGCTAGTGCCATACAAAAGAAGAGATTGCTAATCAAGAGCAGACCATATACCTTCATTGAAGATAAATTGTATAGACAGGGCAAGGATGACCGGCTTAGGAAATGTTTGGAAGAAGAAGAAGTGAGGGAAGTCCTTCACTCGGCACATGAAGGAACAGGTGGTGGGCACCTTCCAGGACATATTATGAGTCAGAGGATACTGGATGCTGGTCTATGGTGGCCTACACTATTTAGGGATGCAGATGAATGGGGAAAGTCATGTGATATTTGCCAAAGGTGTGGACCTAAGCCAACAAAGCAGAGACATAACCCCTTGGTTGTTTCCACTTCCTGGCAACCATTTGAGAAGTGGGGGCTAGATTTTGTAGGGCCCATCTACCCTCCCGCTGTTCCAAAAAGAGAAAAATATCTCTTGATAGCTACAGATTATGCAACTAAGTGGGCCGAAGCTATTGCCTCCACAGATTGCACTGCCCAAACTGTCGCTGATTTCATTTATTGTAGCATCATTTGCAGGTTTGGTTGTCCACTTGAAATTTGTACTGATCAAGGTACCCATTTTGTCAATAAAGTCCTGCAAGAAATCTTCAACAGGTACAGAATTCTTCATAGGACCTCTTGTGCTTACTATCCACGAGCAAATGGACAGGCTGAGTCTACAAATAAGGTTCTAATTTCAATGTTAAGAAAGGAGTGTATGTTGCAACCCACTTCATGGGCCAGTGCGTACTTAGGTACACTTTGGGCATACAGGTTAGCATACAAAGAGGCCACCGGATATTCCCCCTTCCAACTTGTTTATGGCATATTACCCATCGAGCCATTTGAATTTTTACATGGATCACCTAAGATGGCATTCATGCAGGGAAAGAAGGATTGTGAAGTTTCTCAAAGGCTAGGAGCACTACATAAAGTCGAGGAGATTCGTCTAATAGCAAAGAAACAATTGATAGAGACACAGAGAAAGAGGAAAGAGGCACACGATCGCCATCTGTGGAACAATAACATTGGAACAGGCATGTTAGTTCTTCTCCATAGACCTCATCTTAATACACAACTACGAGGAAAATGGCTTCCACATTGGGAAGGACCTTATAGAGTCAAAACAATGCTGAATTGGGGTGCTATAGAGTTAGAAACGCTGAAAGGAGAGGCCTTGCCACTGGTTAACATATCAAGGCTCAAGGCCTATCATCAACACACTTGAAGAAGTTCGGATCACCTGGAACTTCAAAATGTGTCCAGGTTGTATATAACTTTCTCATCAAACTTTGCCCAGTCTCAGTAGTTTTCTTTATCATTTTCATCCTCGATCCTAGAGTTTCTGAGCCACCTAGAAGACATTTCACAATCTCTGCAAAAATAAAACTTTTGGATAATTTTGGAAAATTTTCTAACATTCTCAGCTTTTTTATAGCAATTTTTTATCTCTTTCTAATGTCTTTTTCTTGCCGAATTGGGGATAATACCATTAGGAATTTTTTTTAGAATTTTTACAAAATTTTTTGGAATTTTTTGCCAATTTTTTTTTTGGATTTTTTTAGGTATTTTTTTTTTTTCAGTTTATTCATTATTTTAAAAAAAAAAAAAAAAAAAAAAAAAGGCGCCTATTTTTTGTAGGGCTTGTAGCTCTTTCAATTGGACCCTTTCCTTTGTTTTCTGACTTGAATGGAGGAGATTAAAAAGGAGATTAACACTGGTTTCTCCTCTCCTTTGAAACTCTTTTATGCTGAACCATTGTTATATGTGAGGTTGTCTCTCATTCCTCCTGCCTATATAATGTGCCTCCTCCTTCATTCTTGCTTCCCTCAAGCAAAAGAAGCGCTGTTATCATCATCAACTTCAGCAAGTATTGATAAGCTCCTTCTTCGTCGCTGCTCAAGTGGCTGATGCTGGCAATTTCAAGGCAGTTGAATTGGCAGTTGAATTGGCAGTTGATTTGGCAGGAAACTCCCTACGCGGGAAACAGAGAAGCCGCCCACGCCCACCGCCCACCGCCCCCGAAAGCAACCCCCACCTCCGCCGCATACCCTTTCCGCCCTCCTTCGCACGCCTTCCGCAACATCCACTAACTCCAAAGTATCCCTCCTCATCCGGACCTAGCTTTCTCAGCATACTCCATTTCTCTATGGCTCATCCGCCCCCCCAGGATGATCCTGTAACCTGCCCAACATCCAATCTTCATTCTCCTCCTTCAGGGCCTACTCCTCCGTCGCACACCCAATCCCTTCCCACCCAGATCTACCCGGTCTCGTCTATGCCCGCCTCTCTTTCCCCATCGTTCCCCCCATCCACCATCTCCCCTTTTTCCAACGCTGATGCCTCACCTTCTGCCATTCCTCCCCCACTTATCCATATCCCTACTTATTCCATTAATTCTGATTCTACTGATTACTCTCCCCCATCCATTCCTCGACCCCCCTCCCCCTCTCCCTCTCCTTCTGCTTCCCATAATTCAATCCCTACAGGCGATTATATGAGCATTTTCCTCCCCACTGATCTTCCTATTCAAATAAAAATCCATTTATCTCCACCTCCAATTGACCTCCGAAATCTTTTTTCGGTCGAAAATCTGCGGTATGCAGGTCTTTTAGGCTTGGCGGACGTTCGGTTGCCGGCCCCTTCCAACTTTACTGAAGTCTACGAAGCTCTTCGGTTGTTTCCCCAATTTCGT
>CM035435.1:34513238-34515738 GCA_020310875.1 Ceratopteris richardii | reverse complement strand
AATTCAAATTCAAATTTTGGCCTCCTATGATCAAGGTCCTCAAAGCTTGGAGATATTCTCTTAATCAAATAAGCTACTTTTTCCACGACTCACTTTGGAGGTGATTACAAAAGATTCCAAGTCATTTTGACTTTTACAAATGAGGTAAAGTGGTAAGTAATCACTAGCATATGTTCCTATGGTTCTTTATGTATGTAGAGTCTTCATGATAACTTCCAAGACAAATGTGTAGGCTTGTGATTTACACCAACAGCTCCCCCTCAAGCCAAACATTTTGGCTTAAGTCTTCATCTTCAATCTTCAAGTACATCCTGCAATCCAATAATAGATTTGAACCTGCAAAGTTTGGTCCCATCCAAAGCTTTAGTCACCAAATCTGCACATTGCATGTTGGTTGACACATAGGTCAGCTGAATGTCCTTGCTTAGCAACTTCTCTCTCACATAATGATAATGAACTTCTATGTGTTTGGTCCTGGCATGATAGATAGGATTAGCTGCAAGGTGAAGAGAACTTGTATTATCTCCAAAGATAATTGGAGGCCTAGTATATAAGCCCAATTCTGAATACAAAAGCTTAATCCAAATTGCTTCTTGAGTGGCATTAGCTAGCCCTCTATACTCTGCTTCTGTTGAAGACAATGCAACAGTTGGTTGCTTCTTTGCAGACCATGAAATTGGTTTGTCGCTTGCAAAAAAAATGTATCCAAAAGTGCTTCTCCTATCATCCTTGCATCCTGCCCAATCTGCATCTGAATAAACTTTTATATCAATATCTAAAGTGTAAGGAAAGTACAAACCATGGTTCTGTGTACCCTTGAGATACTTCAAGATTCTTTTGGCAGCCTCTAAGTGAGGTATCCTTGGCTTGTGCATAAATTGACTTAGCACACTAACTCCATATGCAATATCAATTCTTGTAAGAGTAGCATAGTTCAAGCTACCTACCATACTTTGATAACCTGTAATGTTTTGGACTTCATCACCTTCATGGGCACTTAGCTTTAGGTTCACCTCCATTGGAGTACTAGCTGCTTTAGCATCCTACAAGTGAAATTTCTTCAACATGTCTTGCACATACTTCTTCTGAGTAATGTATATTCCTGAATTAGTGTAAACTAATTCAAGTCCCAAAAAATACTTCAATAGCCCAAGATCATTGATCTTGAACTCCTTCATCATTTGGCTTTTGATGCTTTTGATTCCATTAAAATCATTACCTATAATGATGATGTCATCAACATAGACACAGAGATAGATTATCTCTGAATTACTTCTCTTAATGAACAGAGAAGTGTCAGCCTTACTCATGACAAAACCTTGGTCTTGGAGGTATGTAGTTAGCCTGTAATTCCATGCCCTAGGTGCCTGCTTCAATCCATATAAAGCCTTCTTTAATTTGCAAACATAAGTTACCTTCTTAGGGTCTTCATAGCCAGGAGGTTGTGACATATAAACCTCTTCTGAAATCCATCCATTCAAGAAAGCATTCTTGACATCCAATTGGTACATGTTCCAATTCTTTGATGCAGCCACACTCACCAACACTCTGATTGTTGGCATCTTGGCCACAAGAGAAAATGTTTCTTCATAGTCAATGCCTTCGGTTTGTGCAAAACCTTGCCTACTAATCTGGCCTTGTACCTGTTAATTGTGCCATCAGAATCTCTTTTCAATTTATAGATCCATCTGGATCCTATTACCTTCATGGAGTCCTTCTTGGGTACTAACTCCCATGTATCACTCTCCTTGAGTGCTTCAATCTCCTCATCCATAGCTTCCTTCCATTCTGATTTTGTGATTGCTTCTTCATATGATCCTAGTTCTTCATTTAGCAAATCCTTTGCAAGATAAACTGAATGTTTAGTAACAAGAGATGTATCATACCCATATCTGATAGGTTTTTTGCTCTCTCTTTGAGACCTTCTGATTGATTCAGTTGAAGATTCTGGTATGTCCTCAAGCTTCTTCATCTTCATTTTGCCTTTGGACTTCCATGCCTTGAACTCTTCAAGGTTGATTGTATCTTCATCATCTAAAATTGTCTCTCCATCCTGAGTAGGTTCCTCCTTTGTAAGTTTTGGAAATTCTTCTTCCAAATCATAGGGTAGTTTGACCTTCCTACATTCATTCTCATACCAAGAATCATTCTCATCAAAGATCACATCTCTGCTTACCATAAATCCCTTATTGGTAGGGTTATAAAACCTGTAACCTTTTTTATTTAAATCATATCCAATGAAAATACATTTTTCAGCCTTTGGATCTAGCTTTCCTCTTACCTATGAAGGAATGTGTACATATGCTACACATCCAAAAATTTTGCAGTGATCCAATGATGGTATCTTACCATGCCATGCTTCATATGGTTTCATACCATCAAGTGACTTTGATGGTAACCTATTTATGAGATAGGTGTCAGTAGAGACACTCTCTGCCCATAGGTAGTTAGGTAATTTCTTCTCATTAAGCATAGATCTAGCTGTCTCAACAATTAACCT
>CM035435.1:34493238-34505738 GCA_020310875.1 Ceratopteris richardii | reverse complement strand
TACATATCAACTTACTATCAATCTTTTATTGCTAGGATTATGAAGTCTATGACCCTTTTAACTTAGTTCATACCCTATGAACACACATTTCGTTTCGTTGGAATCAAGCTTCCCCCTTATTTATGATGACATGTATGCATATGCAATGCATCCAAATTTTTTATAGTGATCCAAGATTTGTGTTATTCCATTTAGAGGTTCATAGGGTGTCATTGCTTCCAAGGATTTTGAAGGTGACCTATTGATAAGATATGTAGCCTTGGATACTACCTCTACCCATAGGTAACTGGGCAACCTCTTCTCATTAAGCATATACATGGCTACTTCCACAATGCTTCTATTCCTTCTTTATGCTACGTAATTTTTCTCATGTATATCTTATTGTAATCTCTCTTTTAATTCCTTTCTCTTCTAATAAAGTGTCAAACTCATGGGAGAAGTATTCTCCCTTTCCATCAAACTTAGCCTTTTTAGTGTTCTACCTCTTTAATTTTCTACAAGTGCATGATACTTCTTGAAACAAGAGAATACTTCATCTTTATGTTTCATGAAGTAGAGTATAGTCCATTTGTTATAATCATTAATTAAACACACATAATACCTTGACCGTGAGATAGATGGTTCCTTACTTAATCCCTCATTTTTGAAGTTCTTATTGCCATTGTATATATTATTATTGTTGCACATGCTTCTAGAAGCTCCATATTCTCCTCTATTGTATCCTCTTCCTTTGCACTTTCTTGGATTCATGTAGCGATGTCCGATAATATGGTTTGGTAGTCCACATATGGCACAAGGTGAGGAGCTTTGAGAAATCCCCTCGCCTTGTCTACCTCTCCTTTTGCTTCCTATTGATCTTGTCCCTCTACTTGCAAATTTAGATTGAGAGGTACTTGCCTCTTCATTAGCATTCTGCGCTTTGCCCTTGGCGTATTTACTGCTACCTTTATCATTTCCTAGGATAGAGGACTCATTAACTTTTGATGTATCATCCATTTTTCATAAGCTTGGGTTCATGAATTAAGATATGTCCCATGATTGTGTTGAAATATGGTACTTGTATGTTCATAGAGAAGTCCATGGCAATTGTGAATGCTTCCCACTTATGATTTTATTTGATTCCATTGATGAATTTTCCATTTCTTCATCTATGACCTCTCCAATGCTTCCTAATTGATTAGATATGCCATAATCTTGATGATAGAAGTTACTGACATTCTACTTGGGTTGGTTCTTGGGTTTCTTGTGAATTCTTACAACCCCTTATATGTGGAAGTAAGAAATTAAAAATATATTTTAGATTATATGACCTTACCAAAGCATAGTTTTCCCACCATCTATTCAACCTCTCATGCTCGTCTTGTTTTTTTTTGTCCTTTAGTCCTTGGCATAGGCATCAAATCATCTCAGGATATGTATTCATACAGTTTTTCTTCCTTGAGGATATGCTTCCATCCTTAGAGACCACATTAAGCACTTAATTCGATTAAATTTATCAATTTAAGAAGGAATGCCATGATCCATAATGTGTATATTATGATGATGCTCTGATACCACTATGAGGAGGTGATGGTAGAGCATACAAATGAGAGGGTCTTTGTGGAAACCTCCTCTAAACCAGACCATTTCTTGCTTGCAAACACTAATAGACTTTCCAAGCTTGCAAATTATACATAAATATGACCAAAATACTTTGGAACATTAATCTCAAATTTTTTATTCAATTTACAAACTACTTTTAAATTTTGAGCATGAAGAGAAGACCTTCTATTTATGGAAGAAGGCACTCAAAAAAATGCTCAGTTCTTTTGGCTTACAATGAATTCATCAAAATCATTTTGCATAACTTCTAATAAGATGGTACCTAATCTATTGCAAGTGATATCATGAACTTAGAGTGATTCAGTAGCAAGTAATGTACATAAGAACTCACAAGTATCATCTTGATATTTTAAGAAGTAGATATTGCATCTACACAATCATAGAAATCAATTCATTTCTTTCTACACAAAGGTTCTATGATAAAAATGTTGCATAAACAAGTTCAAAAGGTGTTATCTTTATGGTCCAAGAATTGGATGAGATAATGAGACCATAGGTTCACTTCAATGATTCCATGAAGTTGGTAAACTTTTGAAGAGTACACTGACAAGAATGGATAGTACCTCAAGATGATGATGAATCTTCAAGTATATGTATTGAAATGTAAAGCACAAATATGTCAAGCCCTTGAATATAAATAAAATGGACACTCAAGATGTGAGTGATAGCTCAGCCACATTCTTGATTTTATAGTAAAGCATTTATAAAGCTTTTCCCATGAAGTTGGTAGGTGTTGATAGATCTTCCAAATATTCCAATAAACTTTTGAGCTACCTATTTGAATTTGAACTCAAATATGACCCGTGGATTTTGGTTTCTTTTAGACTTACTTTAAATCTTCACGTTAGGTCCTTAGAACCTTTTATAATAGATAAAATCATCTGGTAGTTCTCCTTAGGTATGAGCTAAGGATAAATGCACATACATATATTTGCTTTTAAAAGACCATAGTAGTCCATGATTATGTTCAAGCACTTATACTTGCCATATGTACCTACAATCCGTGCATACCAAGCTTTTTTAAAACTTGATCTTAACAATAGAAGCCTTTGAGAAGCTTGAACACCATGTGGTCTTCACCTTTCACAATATATCCTTCCATTTGTCGTATGTAGACTGCTTGCTCAAGTAGGACATTCAAGAAGAAATTGTTTACATCTATTTGCTTAATCCTCCACTTGAATATGATTGAAAGGGAAAATAATAACCTAAATGAGCTCATCTTTGTTGCTAAGGAATATTTTTCATCATAATCCAATCCATATTGCTAAGAAGAAGCTTTATATATTAACCTTGCTATATGTTGGTCAAATTCCCTTCCTTATTCAATTTCAGCTTGTAGATCAATTACAATCGATTGCCTTCTTTTTGGGAGGTAATGGAAATAACTCCAATGTCCTAATTTGATGAAGAGCATCCATCTCTTTTTGCAGAGCCCATTTCCATTCTTTTTTAGTACTACTAGCCATATATGTTGAGGATGCTTCATGTTGTAAAATAGAGATAATCAAAGCAACATCACTTTGCCAAAATTTTGAGGAATTGCCTCATTGATATGTAAGCCTTTGAGGTTGTGTTTTGATCCTTGAAGACCTTGCAAGAGTTTCTCGATGATCGTCATGTTCTTCTCTAGTTCTTAAATGGTTTCCTCAAGAGGGAGGTTCAACTTGAATTGTTGCTAAAGAAATTTTATTCGAATCTGAAACTAAGGTGAGTCTCAAGCTTGCACTCTCATAAAAAATGCCATCCCTTGATAGGAATGCCTCCTTCTTACATAGATCATAAAGTTTTTAAGACTTTTTCACATCATTATATCCAAGAAAGATAATTTCCTTGACTTATCATCGAGTTTCTTCCTCTTTTCATCTGGAATATGAAAAGGTGCAAGAAATTAGAAACCTCTTAAATGATGTACCTTAGGCTTTATGCTGTGAAGAGCTTCATAGGGGGTAATGCCCTTCAAGACTTCAATTGGACAACTATTCATCGAATAGCATGAAGTGCTGATAGTTTGTACCCAAAATATGCTGCTTAGGCCTTTTGTCTTTGAGCATGCACCTTGTTGATTCAAATAATATCGTTTTCTTCCTCTCAACCACTCCATTTGTTTGTGGTCTATAAATGCAAGTAAGTTGCATTCAAAGGGCATTCTCAAGGAGATAATCATTGAAATCCTTTAACAAGACTTCTCCTCCATTCTCACACCGTAGAATCTTTAGTATTTGTCATACCATAGCTTGAACCATAGCATGAAAGTGTTTGAAAATATAAAATACTTCAGCCTTGGAATTCATGGGATAAACTCAAGCATATTTATAAAAATCATCTATGCACGTGAAAAATAATTACTCCATCCAAGTGATGAAGTGTGGACTAATCCGGATTTATCAACATGAACTGATTCGAGCATATCAAAAGCCCTCAAGCTACTCTCTAAGAACATACTTCCAACATGATTTCCAAGGTAGCGTGCCTCACACATTTTACCAATCTTTGATAAGGGTAGACTTCCAATGAGCAAGCCTTTGTTCTTCAACATGCACATACTATTGGAATTCAAGCGTTGATACCTCTTATGTCATAAATATACGGGAAAAATTGGGGTTGTTTTTTCATTACCTATTGATGAAAATGCACGGACGTCTCATTCTAACTTGAACATTTTTCCATGCTTCATTCATATTGCAATCAATTTGTATGAATTTTTTGGATATTTGATGAGAAAATGTTGGCCTTGAAACTCTAATTTCAACCTCTTCTCAGTCATAGCTCCAAATAAAAGTAGATTCTTGGTAAGAGGATCCCCCAAATAAATGGGTGTTTCACCTTTCCCTACAATGGAATTTGGACTGCCATGTACTCAGGTTGAATATTTGAAAAATATTCAACCTGAGATCTCATATGAGAACTTGATCCACTATTGATCCATCATGGTTTCTCTTTGTGATCATGTGAATAGGTTGCTAAGTCTTACATGTTGGAGTTAGATGTCTGCAGAAGCATGCGAACAGCATAGGGAAGAAGAAGAAGCTTGAAGCACAACACACAATACTAAATGTATTACCACTAGAATGTACAAAGATAAGTAGCCCGTTAGGGCAATAGGCATATATAAAAGCCGGGGGAAAAAACCTCCTAAAGAGGGAAAAATTGCCCCGGCAGTCCTAGTGTGTTCACACACATCTCTACCTAAATATATCAAAAAATCCCCCCTAGGAGTGATGCCATGAAAAAGGATTTGGCACTCATGTATAAGAAAGTGCCAAGCTATGTGGAATCAATCCACAAAAGGAAGTAAGCCCAAAGCTTGCGGAAAGCTTCAAACTTCTCCCTAGGCAGAGCCTTCATGAAAAGGTATGCAATGTTATCTTGTGCGGTCACATATGCCAAGCTCATCTCTCCAGCAAAGAACCTCTCCCTGACATAATGATAATGCACCTCAATGTTCTTAGTGAAAGCATGAAACACAGGGTTCCTCACAACTGCCAATGCACTTTGACTGTCAGTGAAGATGGTCGTGGCAGAGGAGTGACCAACACCCAAATCAGCCATAAGGCGTCTGAGTCACACACACTCAACACTCAATGTGAAAGCTGCCCTATACTCAACCTCACAACTAGAAGTCGCCACGATAGGCTACTTCTTGCTGAACCAAGATATACATGAGCTACCAAGCATGAAGCAAAAGCCACTGAGAACACACGAGTGTCATAGTAAATAGCCCAATCACTATCAGAAAAGCATGCAAATCTAGCAGTAGTGATCCCCCCTTGGGATAAAACAATCCAAGTAATCAAGTACCAATCAAGTAGCAAAAGATGCACTTAACCACCTGTCAATGCTTGACACCTAGGCAATGCATAAACCTGCTCATCTGTTTGACAGCAAACTGAATATCTGGTTGAGTAATGCATAAGTAAATCAAGCATCCAATAGCCTGTTGATAGAGAACAGCATCAAATGCATCTCCAACATCATGGACGCAATCATAAACGTGTCTCCATAGGAGTGGCAATAGGCTTACAATCTTCAAGGCCAAAACGCTGCAATAATGTGTCAATATATTTCATTTGACACAAAGAAATTCCAACATCAACTTGGATAAACTGAATGCCCAAATAGTGATGCAAATGCCCCAAATCAGAAATCTCAAATGAGACATGAAAATCAGCCTTAAAATCAGCAATATGCATGTCATGAGGATTAGTGAGTAGCATGTCATCAACATACACCACAATGATCAGAAGCACATCATTAGCACGCTTAACATATAAGGTGCTTTCAGTTGGACTGTTCTCAAAACCATGTTCAATCAGATAGGCTTGTATCTTTTCATACCAAGTATGTGGTGCTTGCTTTAAACCATATAATGCCTTCTTTAATCTGCACACCTAGTTTTCATGCCCTTTCTGCACAAAGCCACGGGGCTGAAAAACATAGACTTCTTCATGCAAGTCACCATTCAGAAATGTTGTTTTAATGTCCAACTAATGTACATTCCAACCATGATGAGCTTCAAGTGCACAGATGCTACGAACAGTAGTCATTCGACAAGTAGGAGCAAATGTTTCATAAAAATCAATGCCACTTTCTTATGCATAACCCTTTGCAACAAGCCTAGCCTTACACCTGTCAACTATTCCATCAGGTTTATACTTCAGGTTGTATACTCACTTAGTGCCAATGGTCTTCTTGCCAGGAGGCAAGTCACATAAAGACGAGGTACCATTTTTCATGATAGCATCATATTCAAATTGCATTGCAGCCATCCAATGTTCAAAATTCTGTGCTTCATCAAACAAAAGAGGTTCAATCTCATCATAGAGACTAGCGGCAACCATAACATAGAAATCTGATGCAAAAGAGGCACTATGAGAGCCTGAACAAGTATGATATGACAGAGGTGCATCTAATGTGCTGTCATGCAAAGTCTACACCAACCATTTTGACATAGTTTTTGCTTTCTCAATATCAACCCTCTCATCAAAAAGTGCATCATGTAAATCAACATCAGAAATGTAATGATCTACATCATCACATGAAACCTGCAAAGGCTAAGTAATTGCCTCATTATGACCAGCACTAGACTGTCCACCTGTAAAAAGAGGTAGCAACGTATCATACATGTCTTTGGAGCTAACATGTCTCCTTACCACATGAAAGTAAGGGCTGACTAACATCTTCCACAAAAACATCATCACGGCTAACTAGAATGTGATTAGTCTATGCATGATACAGATGATAGCCTTTGCTTTCAGAACTATACCCAACAAAAATACATTTTACTTCTTTATCATCAAATTTTTTTGCAATGTTGTTCAAGCACTGATGCATATGCCAAACCACCAAAAACATGCATATGAGCAACAAATGGCTTACAACAATGCCAAGTCTCATATGGATTGATAGACTGCAGTGCTTTAGTGGGACACATGTTAAGTACATATGCTACACACATGACAACCTCAAGCCAGAAACTATGTGGTAAAGCCTGACTCTTGATCATGCACCTTGCCATCTCCATGAGTGACATGTTCTTCCATTCAGAAACTCCATTTTGTTGAGATGTATACAACACTATACACTAATATTTTATCCCATGTTCAGCCAGAAATGCATTAAAGTCAGAAGACATATATTCCCCCCCTCGATCAAAATGGAGGGTGTCCATTTTACATGTTGATAGATTTTCAGCCAAAACCAAAAATTGTTTAAAGCACATAAACACTTCAGACTTTGCCTTCAATGGATATACCCATGCATGCGTAGAAAAATCATCGATGAAAGTCACAAAGTAAAGATAGTTCCCAAAAGAAAGTGTCTACATAGGACCACAGACATCACTATGTACAAGATGCAATTTCTAAGTAGCCCGAACTGAAACATCTTTTGGAAAGGAGGAATGCTGCATTTTGCCCAAAATACATCCTTCACAAACATGTTTTTGGGTGCCTAAAGTTTGGGCAAAGAGGACAACATTTTTTATTTCTGCATGTATAGCAAACTAGCAAAATTCTGATGACCAAAGCGTGCATGTCAAAGCTTTGCATCTGATATGGCCTGAGAATCATGTACTGCACATGCCGAATCATTTATAGATCTTTCATAGTCTATGATCTTATACAACCCATGACATAAAATGTGAGAACCAATAATGATATTGCCATTCGAACCATCAGGAACTCTACAATTATCATCAACAAATTTCACAACCAAGCCAATCTTGGTTAATGTAGAAACTAATAACATTATTTTCTTGATCCTTGGCACAAATAAAGCATCTGACAAAGTGAAAGAACTACCATCAATGGTAGTCAAAATGATCTTACCAACTCCCATAGTAGGATAAGAGGACTTGTTGGTGCATGTAACAGTATTCTCTCTAGGGACAGGCTTGAGTGAAGAGAAGAAACCACGCTATGAGGTAATATGTTTGGTCACCCCACTATCAAAGTACCAAACATCTGAGTTTACTACAGACATGCACTGCTCATCAGAAGATGGGTCAAAACTGCAAATAGTAGTAAATGCCCATTCCTCATCCTGCACAAGATTAGCAGACTCTGTTTTCAGTGTAGAGGCCTCTGCAACAACCATTCTGACCTCTTTCTTCTTTGCCTCTTTAGCAGTGAGTTTAGGACAACTCCTAATGACATGATCATTTGTTTTATAGTATTTGCAAAATAATTTTTGCTTTTTTTATTTCTTCTCATCTTTTTCTTCCTTCTTTGAATATGAAGTGTTTGCAGACTTTTGCTTACTAGTAGAAGAGATCTATTTACCTTTGCCCGTCTGACTAGCCAGGAAAGCTTGATCTACGACATGCATAATAGGCCTATTCTGCCTAGAGTGGTCTTCCTGCAACAAAATAGAAACTAACTCTTCAAATGTTAAGGCATTTGGATTGCCTTTCATCATCAAATGAAGATTAGAAGCAAAACTCTGATATGTGTCGGGAAGACCATAAAGAACAGTCTCCACAAGTGAACTATCAGGAAGGACTTCATCTGTAGAAATCAAATGTTCCTTCAAATCCTTGATCTTTCAAAAAATTGTCCATAGAATCACCTTCATTCATGTGCTCACTCTCCAACTATTTTTGGAGGTAAGCAACACAAGCCTCATTCCTAGCTTGGTACAATGTGGTAAACGTATCCCAAGCATCCTTAGCTATCCTGCAAGAGCAAATGTGAGGAATAATGGCACATTTGATAGAAAAAGCTATCAATTCATGTCCCTGAGCATCTTTTCCATCCCAAAAAATTTTCTCTATAATAGGTGCAATAGAAACAATAGCACGAATAGGAGTCTGCAGAATATACCATCTTCGACACCATCTGCATCAGCTTCAGTAGTTGTATTTGTAGTACCTGTATTTGTAGGTGTAATAGGATGTCTTTCAACACCCTACACAATATTCCATAGTCCTTTTGGGACCAGTACATGATGCATCATATAAGCCCACAATGATTAATTTTTGACATCTAACTTATCCTCAACAGCCAACATATGAAATACATCACTACTTTCAGCCATGGCCATTGACTAAAATACCTTGATGCAAAAAAAATGATTGTATATGAAAAAGTTGAATAGAACTACCCTGACAAGTTTTGCTAAATCTATAGCATACTTTGAGATGCTTATACTGGCAAACCAAAATTGGTATATATCTTTCACACAAAAAAATGAAATAGCCCGCACAAGCGTTGCGATAGTGCGTTTGGAGGCCAAAACGAGTGTAGATCGCCATTTTGGTGATTCTAAGACTGTGATCAGAGGGGTGTTGATGATGCCTTAGATGAAGCGATGACCTGCTCTGATACCAATTGTTGGAGTTAGATGTATGTGGAGGCATGCGAATAGCACAAGGAAGAAGAAGAAGAAGCTTGGAGCACAACACACAATATTGAATGTATTACCACTAGAATATACAAAGATAAGTAGCCCATTAGGGCAATAGGCATATAGGGAAAAGAAACCTCCTAAAGAGGGGAAAAAGTGCCTTGACGGTCCTAGTGTGTTCACACACATCACTACCTAAATATATCAAAATTACAATGATATGAGTAGAAAATCCTCTTCAAATTGAGTGGATTCTTTTCAACCTTGTGCATCGATGTAGTGGGTTGATCTTTCTCTCCTATTACCTTTATTAATTCTACAATCTTTAGCAAGATAGCCATATGTAGATCAATTGTAACATTCTATAGAATAGTACCCACTTTTATCTCTTCCTCTTCCTCTAGCTCTCAAGGAAGGATGTCCTCTTTCTTGGAAAGTCTGATTACCTTCTTGATCTTGTTGATCTTGGTTGTGATTTGGCTGATGTCTTCTTATGTCTCTTTGTGTGTTGAATCTCCCTCTATCAAGATGCTCTTTTATTTCTTCATGGTAGCCTGCCTTTGATTTGAGAAGTGGAGAATGACATGCCTAGTACTCACCTCCCAGCCTATTTATAGTTATTGCCTAGTCACCATCTAGACTTCTCTCTAAGGTTCCTCTACTCATCTGGCCATCATGAGTAGGTACCTCGTATGAACCCTCTAGCTTTTGGCCTTGGCTATCCCGCGAGCAAGGAACTTCTCGTTCCTCCAAGCATGTACATCTCTGGAATATAACACTCTCTCCCCCTTCTAAAGATCATTGTCCTCAATGATATAGAAGGAGCTGTAAGTTGGGAATCAAAATATGTGATTCCAAATAATAAGAGTAGAGTGTGCTAGGTGTGTGAAATACTAGATGCTAAAAACGTAGACAACTAGTCCTGCGCTTTCTATCTAGCATTTCCACCAATCAATAGTAGTCCTTGCCTTGGGCATACTATAGGAATTCCTCTGAGGCCCAATGAGTCCAGATATGCGTAGCATAAGTACTCGGAATATCCTCGGACTCCCTATGCCTAGACCTTGACCACTAATGTGTGACTGCTTGTCACCTGTAGAGACCTTAGCAGCTTGCCTTTGTCTCCCTAAAATCACTTACTCCACTAGAGTAATGAAAACTACTATGCAAATCCAAAACAATCTGACTATGTCCAACTCTCTGTGGAAGAATACTAAAAAGAAATGGAAGTCTTTTCCATGTAGTGTTTTATCTCTAAGCTCAAGTAAATCTGCTTGATTTACTCACTGTAATGAACTAAAACTCAAGAAAATCTCATCATGATCCAAACTGTGAATCCAAGATGATAATCTATCAATGATCCAGACTATGGAACAAGATGTCAATCCGTCAATGATCCAAACTATGGACCAAGATCTCGATGTGTCATATATAATAATCCAAACTATGGATCAAAAGCTCAATCTATCATATATGATAATCCAAGCTATGGATCAAAATATTTCCCATACAACGTAAATCCTAATCCACTCTCTGGAATCAAATCCATCATGCCAAGTGAAGACATGCTAAGAAAGTATAGCAACTAGTGGAACTACCACCGCCTTCTCAATAATAACATGCAAGATGTTCCAAGTGGATGAAACTTGCTTTATCCATGATTACCATCAGATCATCGCTATGATCAAATCATTCCTAACTAGGAATGAGGTGTCTCAACTAAACTACTGTAATAATCTGGCACTCCCAGATATAATGAGGACCATAATGTGAGTCCACTAAATATATTGAAAAATGGTAAGCAGATGTGTGCACACTCATAGCCCACTAGGCTAAGCATCTAGCTCACCACATACACACTATGTATGAACTATGGCCTAACCTCAGGCATATCAAATAAAGTAGTATGTGCTATATGAATTTCTTCTCAATTCAATTGCCTATTCATAGTTCTTATGTGCAAACCTTGCCTTTCCGCTTCTAGGCTACTTGCTTACGGACTTGCCTTGTTTGCGATCACATACAGAGTGACTGTCTCAACTTCCCCTCTATTGTCTAATAATAAGATGATACCAGAAGATCATATAAATGAACTCCAAATCATATCAAAAGTATAATCTCTGAGACTTCTCTCCCATCTATCCTACACCTAGGTAGAATACAAATTTTGATGTCCCATTGCACCAAATTATATACCCCACATAGATGCATGTATGAGATTAAAGTCGAACACTTCTCTCAAAAATGATAAGAATAAATCCCTGAGTACTCACAACCATAAATAATAATAATGAAATCATGAAGTGTTCCTGAAGTATTTCCTTCCCTCGATGGAAAGAACAGAGTCATTCCTACGACTCTATCACTCATAACTATCTATAACATCAACTCATCTTGAGTTGAGTTGTGAAGGATGCGGCTTGCATCAAATATCAAATCATGGGACTTGAATCAAATATTAAATCACAATAAATTGGAATTTATACAAATTGTATGAATCCAATTATATGAAATGAGAACAACTAGCAAAGTTCTCCTGTTCCATGCTCTCATGGCACTATATATATATTTCTGAAAATTTTGATAGAGTCTCCTATGTCCTACTGAGAATGCTCACCATAAACCAATGCTAAAAAAACAAGCATCTAGGGGATATCTAGCCCATGGTGATCACACCATCTCAAAAAAAAAAAGCATAAGAAACCTGTGAAAAGTCTTGTCCTTTCAACAATGTCTCTTGCATAAACAATATCCAATAGCAGCAGGTTAAATCTTAATTTTAACTAACTTTTACTCATCCAAAATGTGAGAAGTGGAGAATGACATGGCTGGACTCACCTCCTAGCCTATTTATAGCCCTTGCCTAGTCACCATCTAGAGTTCTCTCTAAGGTTCCTCTACTCATCTAGCCATCATGAGTAGGTACCTCGTATGAACCCTCTGGCTTTTGGCCTTGGCTATCCCCTGAGCAAGGAACTTCTCGTTCCTCCAAGCATGAACGTCTCTGGAATATAACATTTGATCTTCATCTCTAAACATTTTCTCCATCTTGT